>JAPDRQ010000067.1:0-140282 GCA_030247915.1 Neophaeococcomyces mojaviensis
CCACCTCGAAAACGGGAGTGGAGTATGCAAAACGGTTCTGCGTACCGACTTGACAACGGATGCGAAACTCGAAAGGCGAATCACGTTCGTTCCAAACCACAGGCTTCTATACTTTTCGAACAGCTTCTAATCCGTTGGCCAGCCGTAAGATTGACCTCCGGCTTCTGCCTATCCTTGCAGCAATCTATACATTCGCACTCGTCGATCGCACAACCTTGGAGCCGCTCGAATCTCTGGTATCGATGCAGCGCTCGACCTCAACGTCGGAAGCCGAGTTTCTATCTCCAGTAGGATTAAAGCCTAGATGTCAATTCTCTGTCTAACAGCATGAATAATCTTGGTCTTCTATATCGGCTACATCATCTTTGAACTACCTAGCAACATAGCTTTGAAGAAAGTTGGCGCGGCACGATGGCTTTCTTTCTTGTGCTTGGCCTGGGGTTTAATCGTCTTAGGCATGGGATATGCCAACACATGGTGGGCATTCGCCATGCTTAGATCATTTCTCGGCGTCCTGGAAGCTGTGAGTACAATCTCTTGCAAGCACTCGTTGAGACTAAATCTGGTTGTCTAGGGCCTCTACCCAGGCTGTGTCTATCTCATGTTCTCGTGGTACAGAAAGTATGAATTACAGAAAAGGTGCATGGAAACGTCCCCATGTCTCCCTACATGACCAATACTGATACACTCTCAATCGCAGAATTTCTGTCTTCTTCATGACAGCCTCTTTCCTGTCCTCACTATCGAACATCCTAGCCTACGGCCTGATACAAATTGCTAGTGACCCCAAGACCGATGGGTGGAAGTGGATCTTCATTGTTGAAGGTGCAATCACTGTGGGTGTAGCGATTGTGGCCTTCTTCGTGATCGTCGATTTTCCAGAATCTAAACGAAATACCTTTCTTTCTCCTGAAGAAATTGCCACTGTCAGAGCTCGCCTGGAGCAGGAGCGCGGCTCGTCAGATGGTGAAAAGGTTACTTGGAAGGTCATATTCGAGACTGTTACCGACTTGCAAGTTTGGGGATCGTAAGTCGTATTCTTAACCTCTTTTCCTCGGTGATGGACACATAGCTTACAAGATTGAACAGCGCTGTAATTTACGCGAGTGCGTCATGTTGCGTGTACTCGTTTCTCATATTCCTGCCCGTCATACTTCGACAAGGACTCGGCTATTCTTTAGCACTTTCTTTCCTTCTAAGCGCCCCACCAGCAGCCTTCTCAGTCATTTTCGCCTTTGTTGTCTCGTGGTTGGCCGACAAGTATCGTGTCCGTGGACCTTTTGTCTTCTTCGAGGCCGTCCTCGCAATTGTTGGGCTGGCCATAATCGGATTCATCGGCAGTCCTACACCAAGATACATCGGCGCATTCTTAGGCGAAGCCGGAGCGAACGCTTTGATTATTACCAGTCTCGCGTGGGCCCAGAACAACATCAGGAGCGACGCTAAACGGAGTGTTGGCACTGCACTCATGGTTATGATGGCATCTATCGGTGGGATATACTCTGCGCTGGTGTTTAGACAACAGGTAATGTCTACGCGAACATGCTTTTTCTTTAGAGTTTTATGCTGACTGTGTGGTATGGGACGCCCGAACTATGTACCTAGGAATCATCGCCACAGGAGCTTTGATGCTGCTTAGTGCGATAGTAGCTCCAATCATGTCACTATGCTTACGGCGAGCCAACAGGCAGGCCGACGCCAACGTGAGAATTATCGAGAACGGTGTTGGTTTCAGATATACTTGGTGAGAAACAATTTCTGTGAGTCTCTGAAGAGGCTTGGTGTAGTGGCAGTTTTCAAACGTGAATTTTGAACAAAGCGTTACCTAACAGATGCCACATTGTGTACGTAGAGACTCCATGCCTAACGACTTTGTTGTGGAAAGGCCAATCGAGTAGCTGAGCGGATACAGTACATATGGTTATTACAAGTGTCTCAAGGTTGCAGATGTCGGAGCTTTCGTTGGTCTGTTCAGAATCAGGCTACTTGTATGTTTCGATGGCACAACTTTGGATAATGGAGCGTCCTTTAATAGAAATGAGGTCTGTTATCGCAGTGGCAGTTGATTTGGCACCACCTCAATGCTACAACTATTCACGGAGAGACAGTATGGCTGCTTGATACTGCGCACGAAGAACAGGCTTCGAGCCCAGTAAGCTCAGATGTGCTCAACAACAAAAAGTCGAATATACACACCATCTATTGTGCGGCATCAGAATTGTCGTGGGCCTCATTCAGAATCATTGTAGAATTGTCAAGTGCTGAATCGCTGTAATATTTTTCTTGATCATTGAGATCTTCTCCAGCTTAAACAAGCATCTACATACTCTTCTACTGGTTCTCCTCGACGCTCAAGAGTGACAACAGCAAGCCTGTGGGCCAGTAGTCACATGAGTGTGAATAAGAGCCATACTACTTCCGCCTGATAAGACCAACAAATAGCAGTCAAGTTCGCGATAGTTTCAGGGAACAAGGACTAAATAAAGATTTAAGGCACGACAATTGTAGCACGCTAGACTCTCCGGATAAGAAGCGTAGCTGAACAGACTGTAGTTGAGCCATGGGCCACGAACTCAAAATTATCGACCAGCATTTATTTTGCTTCTGCTTCAGCTTCAGGCGCATGTGGCTTAAGCCGTGTTGGTAGTGAGCGAAGAGAAATAGATAAATTTGGAAGCGGTACCTTTTTCCAGTGAAGCTAAGTCTATAGTCGAGCTCTTAATGCCACAGGACGTTTGATGAGCTCCATTTCCTTCGTCAACGCTTTGTGCTTGGTACCTTCCAGCAGCTTCGAGACTACAAACCCTGTGCCGAGTGACAAAGAAATCCCCCAAGGTCCATGGCCACTTGCAACATACAAATGCCCATTACCTTTGAACTCGATTCCATCGACTTTTGAGATGATTGGTAGACCACTCTCGGACACAGGACGAAAACAGAGGCCCTCCCTGACCAGCTCAAGTTCGTGCTCGACACCATCTTCATTACGGTTTCCCCTTACCAAGTCTTCTGCAGTCCTTTTGAGATCCTCCAATTTGGACCTCTCCATGCGATCCCTTGCGTGGCCGGCACGTTCAGGAAGGAGTATCGTTTCATCGTTGAGTCCAGCCACATATATTTCAGGTCTGCCGCCTTTGGTATACCTGGCCATGCATTCTGGGGAGTATGACCACTCCGGCGTTGGTGGACAAAAGGTTGCATGTGCCATTTCCACATTCCTTCCTCCATCAACTGCCTCGAAAATTGGACTGCCGAATTCTCTTGACCTCACAACGCGACTGTAACCAGGTAGAGGTCTTATACCCGGGCTCATTTCTTGCTGTAGTAAGGTCTTGAAGACTCGTGGCGTCCAGCAGCCAGCACTTATGATGATGTCTTTGCAGGGAATGTCGTATCTGCGTTGATTACCTCCACTCTTGTGACTTTCGACGCGAATAGCGTGAACTCTTCCTCGATCGTTCTTCACAAGACCAACTGGTTGCGTGTTCAAGTAGAACTCTACGTCAATGTCTCGACACTGCTCCTCCAACCATTGGCAAAGCTCTCTTGGTTCCACCTGAGCGCAGCCGGATTCGCTGGATATCCTCTCAAATCTTGTGCCATCAGGCGCCTTCGCCCACTTCGGCAAGTGATTGCTAGACACCACATCATTTGTGGAGCTTGTATCGTCTGATTTCAGAGTATCTGAGACTGCAACACTGGGCACATAAGCCTTTGCAGCCTCTGCCCGACTCGTCCCATGTAACAACCAGTCTTCCCCCCTGACAACTTTCCTGGCGCCGCCACTTCCTGATCCTTCAGCTTGATCAACTTCCACCACCATACTGTATGCCGTGCTTTCACAGTATCCCCATTTTTGACGTCCACCGTGGGTATCAGCGAGTTGCTTGTGCAACTTGAAGGAAAGCTCTGCCAGTGGTAGGACCGGAGGTGAGAACCAGTCCCGGACAAGGTAACCTCCGGAGAAGCCAGATGCTGACTTCAAAAGCTCTGACTCGGAATCTATGACAATGATCTGGCGGTCTGGTCTAGCAAGAGCATGGTAATAGGCAATAGATAGGCCTATGATGCCGCCTCCAATGATGACGAGAGCCATTGATGCGGTCTAATCGAAAGTTCTTTAGTTGTAGGTCATTTATACTGGGGGAATCAACACAGCTTTCTTGTTTCGTAATGTTTCCTGGAGGTGATAGAATGTCTTAAAGAGCTCAGTCGTGATGGTACTTCAATACGTGCCGTCCTTATCAAGTCTTCATAAGGCTGATTCGGATAGAAGACCCCTGATCACACCTCGGACTACGACCCGTGTTGCACATCATCTTGCTGGAGTTTTTAGCATTCACCTCACCTTGGCTGTAGTGTTGAAAACTTCCATCTCCACAAGCCTTCCAGTGTACGGAACAGTGTACATCGAAAGGACTTTCAGTGCTTCTGACTGGTTGGTGCAACGTGCACGCTCCGCTCAGACAAAAACTTATGGCTTGGTTTATCCACTTGATATTCCGCTCCCGGCAGATTGTAATGGCTCAGGCACGCGTCTCGGGTCAGATTCAATGGCACATGAGCTGCGTTCGGTTATGAAATTTTCTATTCGCCGCCAATACAGATGACATAAAGTACCTGTAGCGGTTTAACTTTTTCTCTTTTCACAGCTATTCGAAGAGAGCCTGTGGAGTACCAAATCATGTCATCCGGCAGAAGGTAGACTTTTCTCTATATTATGGATCCATTGCGGCTGAACCGGTCGCTCGAATTTCTACCTCACTTATCTCTTGATGCTAGACCTCAATGGTTCACCGCGTCTTTCTTTTTCCTTTTCTTATGCCAAATCTACAGAACATATCGGAAGTGCAAATTCTCGTTGTCTGTTCGATCAGTCAATTCTTGGGAGTTATCACTCATGTCTGCACGATCCTCCTTTTGCAGCCGATCTCGACGAGCATTTTCTCTTGCAAGAACAACACGAAGCGAACCAATAAAGACAACCGCAAGGCCAAAGCAGATTGTGGTGGCGAGGAAGCCGCTCTGATCACAGGTTAGCAACTCTTCAAGTAATATTGAACGAAATAACCCACAGGATACGTCGGAGCCTCAGATGGAAAGAACAGAAATGGCCCAATGATGTTACCAGCACAGTAAGCGATAAACATCATGGCACTCGTCACGGCTTTCTTTGTAAAGCCCGCAACATTTGACGTGATCATCGATAAGCTGATCGGGATTCCAGACGCATAGGCAATGAAGAAGAAAAAGCCTAGTAGATTGCTTCCGACATTGGGACCGAATCGAACAAGGATGCTGCCAGCCAAGCTCACAATGCTCACCGAAGCAGCAATGAAGCAACGTGAGTTATTGAACTTCGTGCAGAGGAAGGTTGAGCCAAGAGCGAATATGCCGTGTATAGCTCCAGTCGGTATTTGGAGAAGGTAGACTTCGAGCCTGGAGAAGCCTAGACCTGAGACGACAAGGCTGCTGAAGGTTGTGTATGCACCATTGGGAATGCTGTTTGCCAATTGGTAAAGTACAAGGAGCCAGACTTTTATGTCGGTCAGGGCTTCGAATGCTTGATCCCATTTGAAGGTGTTGTTCTTTATGCCGGTTTGGTTGCTTCTGATGCGATCTACAGCCTTCTCTCGTTGTTCGGGCGTCAGCCAACGAGCAGTTGACGGGGTGTCCGGTAAAAACCAGAGCAGAACGCCTGCCCAGAAGAGAGTCATGATGCCAAAAATGATGAAGAGCCACTACGAATTTTTGGTTAGCTTTGTTAAATGAGGGTTGACGCCAGGCGGAACATACCTTCCATGGGCCAAGACCGCCTTGGATATGAGCAATCCCATACGCAAATAATGAGCCAAACATGACAGCTAGTGAGTTGCCGAAGAACCAGATGCCATGTCTAAAAGGCTGCTCTTTTCGTTTGTACCACATTCTACAAGCTTGTTAGGTTGTGTTTGACACATCAGTTGAATAACATACCCAGTTATCAAGGAAAACCCGGGAGATATTGATGCTTCCGCTGCTCCAAGGAAGAACCGTACTATCATCAGACCGGTGAAATTCGTGGTCGTTGCATGACAAGCGAGACAAATAGCCCAGGCGACACAGGTACAACCCAGGTATTTTCCTATTGGAAAGCGCACCATCAGGAATGATGCTGGGTAACTGAATGCTAAGTAGCCAATATAGAACACGCTGCTGCTCCAGGAGTATTGTGAACCACGAAGATCCAGATCATGGATCATGCCCATAACTGAAGCGAAGTTCAGGGTCTGCTTGTCGAGAAATTGCAACATGTATGATAGTGTAAGCAGAGGTAGAAGGCAGAGATCAATCTTTCGTAGAAGCATCCTCTCTTCTGTGCCTGTTAGACTCTCCCCCGAATCTGTTGAGTCATTCTTGATCTCGGATCTCAAATGTTTCTCCATTTTTGAGTGGGTGTGCTGGCTTGTCGAATTGCGTCGATCCTCTGTTGGTTATGGTGTTCTATGTTTTCTTATGGTGTGCAAAGCTACTGCAACAGTCTGTTTCTTGCAGTCTTCGTAAGCAAAGATGAGGTATCGGATGGTCGTGAGCAGTGGTGTTGTTGACTTTATACACTCACGATGCAGATCCTGATAGATAACAAGGCCGTCTGAAATATGTACCTTCATTGTGACTGGGTAAAGATATGGGCTTGCTGATACGACTGATAATGCAATCGAATGCGGGGGTGTTCGAGACTCTGCTCTGTTGATGAACTTTGTTATACCGAACTCGTTGCCTTGTCTGATGCAGATAGCATGACTGATGATAGTTTGCCGATAGTGCTGTGGCGACAACCTGGCTATCTCACTTAGCCGAGGATCCATTCGCAATTGGTTGCACCGGCAAACTCGCGTTCCTTGGCCTGCATTTCCTCGTCGACCTGTACGGGCTTTTTCCGGCATCGCTTATCTCCGTGTACAAAGACAAACTTGCTGGACGGCATGCCGCAAGGCCTACCGAACACGTTCCATTGGTGACTCCAGCTGCTAGAACGATGCGTTTGGAGGAACTCTAGGGTATGGGCTTGTGGTCGAGCCTTGACTCAACTACCACATCTAGTTGAGCAACGATATACTTGCTTCATTGCTAGGAAACCACCCTGTTTAGCCAGTGTCGGATTGTTGTTGCGCTCTTGATCCGATGTGATTATGTTCGACGAATAATGTTTCTCGCGTACCAGCTGCTGCGAGTGGGTCGGAAGGAATTCCCAGATTTGAGAGCAGAACACTTGCCTTCACGATTTGTGTCTCCAACCAATCTCGGTGGATGGGGTCCCTCACTCGAAACAATGCCACACGCAGCGCCCACGCATAGCGGTAAACGTGTTGCGGATCTTCGTTCAGAGCCTTGTAAGCGATTCCTAACAGCTTGGCAAGCACGTCCTGCAACCACTCAGGCTGGAAGTCAAAGTCCTCGATACAGCTATAAAGAACTTGCGAAGCATAGAAGTCAAGGCAAGCATGGTAGACAGTCCATACCACACGACGTCCATCCGTGCGACGAACCGTTTCCGCTAGAAGCCGTATGTCGTAGAACTCCTGCAAACGTTGTTAGTCAGATACGGGTTTGAAATTTAGAAAATTACCTCTCCAAGTTGCTCAATTTCTCTCCAAAGGTCTCTTCGGGATTGCCACGGCGTTTCGTCAACCTCCGAAAACCCTCCTAATCCAAGTCTCCAGACGCTCAACTTGAGCTTCTGACACGCATGCACGAATTTGAGAGGCCGGTAATTCTCGATATCGTCAAGGAGCTCTTCAGCTGGGTATTCTGAGCCCCATAACTGTGGCACACATACTCTTGCTTCTTCGAAAAGCCTATCGAAGCACACAGGCGATTCTGCAGGGGCATTCATAAGGTCAATTGTCAAGTGGCCACCACCCATACCACCAAGCGCAAGCATTACATCAAGGTAACTGCAAAAACGTTAGTAAGTATTCTCATGTGCGTGGGTGCGAAGTGGAGAGGCGAGGAATTGGGTCTGACCATATGTAGACGAGAAGCTGTTTAGCTGCAGGTGGAAGGTTGTATATTCTGCGAGCAGCAGTGCCATGGAGATACTCCGCCACGAACGAACGCATGCCGTTCAAGTGCATGTACGACATCTGTACAAGATCTGAATCATAAATTCCAAAATGCAAGATCAGAAACCACATTGAGAATAGAACTTCCAGGTTGCCATGATCATTTGGTTGATCTGCGAGGCGATCCAATACCTGTGAAAGATCTTGCATTGCTAGATGAAGAGCATGGGACGCGTTTTCTTTGAAGCTCCGAGCCTTCTCCAAGCCTCCAGAGGATTGAAGCATATCCTGTGCCTTAGCAAGCTCACGAGATCGAAGTTCCATTGAAGCTACCGCAATGAACGCTCTCATTACGCCGCTTTCCCTGGAAGCAACTCGTGAGTGAACATAAGATAGCATACTCCAGCGCCACGGCTTGCCAAAGCGCAGAACCATGAGGGAACGAGGAATATAATCGAAAGACTCTAAGTCTTGCGAACTCAATAACAGCGCATTAGAGAGGACATTGCTTGGCGATAACGAATATTCTGGGCTAGTTGAAGGAGCACCAGGAAGGCGTGTAAAGCCCACTGTAGGAGTATTCAAGGTTTTTAATGTGGTAGGAGAGACAGAATCTAAGTCCGCCTCGCATGGGGTGCCCGTCTGGCTCGGGCTGGGGATTAACTTGGAGACTAGTGTCGATCGTCTTTGTCTAGAAACAGGTGGCCGGCGGATAACAGGCTGATCCCAATCGCATGTCATCTGCGCCTTTGTACACCTTCCGCACGATGGACGTGTCTCATCGCACTTGACTTTTCGCGTGCGGCAAGTCGTGCAGCCTGTATCAATGCGTGTTTATTAGCCGAGGTAAGCCCTTAAAGGAGTGAATCGTCGCCAACCATACCAGTTTTGGACCGCGGGCCATGCCTTCCATAACGAGGTGCCAGTGCAGATTCAGCAGAGGACTCTGGGCTCATCGTTAATTTGACACTAAACTGCTTTCACATCACTCCGTTCAGAACAAAGTAGCAGACCGAAGCTGAGGTCGGCGAGTGGCGAGAAATGAGCCTTAACTCCGAGAAATATGAGTGCTGAAGAGTGGTTGCTTGTTTCTAAAACGAGCTACAGGGTTACTGCTGTAAACAGCTAAGTGCAAAAACTCTGCCCGCACTGCGCCGAAAATTGGCTTGTATTTACCAAGTGTTTTCACGTGACGTACGTAAGTACTGCGTGCTACGCAGCCACTTGGAACTATGCATCTTATCCTCATCATTATCGTATAAATGGATCTTTCAAACTATTTACATACCAATTCCTGGCCTTGAAGAGTACACGGCACAATGAGAGCAACCCAAAATGCATCATATGTGGTCTCTAATTCCGTCACAAATCAATGTCAATAGTGTCCTAGCTTTAAGATGATCCTCGGCATGCTTTCTGGCCACTACTTGCCCTCACATTCGCTCTCATTTTTGTTAATTGAACTTAAAGGACAGCAACCGTCATATGCCGGTGTAAGCTCGCCAACAAAATCTCCCTTAATGATGCAAGTAGCAGCTCGCCGATCCAGCACGATTTCATTCCGGCAAGGAACATGAGACTGACCCAGTGAGCGCAGATAACAAGTGCTAGAGTCTGTAGAGGTAATTATCATCCCACCCAGAGTGACTATGGTCAAGGATAGGAAATAGAATGCCGAAACAGTCTTGCGTTGCGTGGCATGAAAAAGGCAAGTAGAGCGCGAATTACATGCTCCGTTGGGTGGAAATGGCACTGTGAAGAAGAATTTGCAATGAGGGCTCGACATATCTCAGCAGCCAAGGACAGATGCTATGGCAGGTTGACTCACAACGGGTTGCATATAAGTCTATCGATGTGCCGCTGCATCAGTCAGGAAGTAGATAGAAGATCTAACCCTAGTATTGCTTCAACACGTAGGAAGCTGTTACAGATGACTGCGTTGTTGTCGTTGGATAACGCCGTGAAGTGCTCGTAACCAAATAACCGCTCATCGTTGGTAATGCTATGTTGCTATTGTGGAGACCCACCCCTATTTGATAGGACTTTCAGAGCTCCAAAAAGATCTCATACTCGTCTCGCGTGTGCCATGTGTCATCTTGTTAGGGCTACTCCTTTCGACTGACTATATAGGGATAGCCAGGGGATCGAGAGGGAATAACCTAGGGAGGTTAACTGCTGTGAGGTATGTGGTATATATAAGTCGTGTATTCTATCTGTTCTGTGTGTTCTGTAGCAGAGCACGCAGAACTCACAGAACATCCTTCCTGCCTTCCTGGGTCTAGTGTGGGCTGCATGCTTCCTGATTGGTCGTTTCGGATGTTGGTCGCTTGGTGGCCTTATGTCGTGGTTCAGCCTGGTCGTGATCAGGCTGGCGTGTAACACATCTGCCATAGTAATTGAAGTAGTTATTCCCTTGCTACATCCGAGCTTGACCCCAATGAGTATTGGTTGCGAGTGTGTGACTCTCTTGGTCTTCTGGCTCTTGTGTCAAGTGCTCTGTAGAAGGAGTACCGACCCGTGTGTCCCATGCAAATCTTCCTGCAAGCCCAAGAAATCTGAGGAGGCGGAAGCCACCGTGTTTGTACACCTGGTGTCTTAGGCAATAGAATGCCAGTCCGATCACCAGAATACCGACGACAACAAGAATTATGGCAGCTTTCTTCCCAGGAGGCATATGATTGTTGCTTGGGGTAGGGACTGATGTGGGGTTAGATCTAGAGTCTTCTGCAGTTGAAGTTTTATGGTCCTCTGACGTTGTTCTCGAGGTTGATGTAGGAGCAGGGGTCGAAGTAGAAGCGCTTCGTGAAGTGATTGTGGTGATAGCTGAACTTGATGGTGTAGAGGCTCTGCTTGTGGTAGAGTACACGATCGACTCCGTGATTTCAGACTGTGTAAAAGCTCGTGTCAGGTATTCCTGTGACACTTTTTTCAGGGGGAAATCTCCATCTTCGTTAACTTACCTTCAATATCGGAGTGAAATTGCATTCTCTGCCAAAGAATTCTATGACAGAATTGTAATTGTGCAAAAACCAACAATGCGGGTTTTGATTTTTGAGACAAGTATCCAGCTTATCAGCGATAAACTGCCGATCCTTACAGACACATTCCTTGGTAACACAGCGTGATACTGCGACAACAGAATAAACACCAGTATAAGTGCCTGCACCAGCGACACATTTCTGCTGACAGAAATTGAGATCCCTGTAGCCTTTGATGCTTCTGAAGAAAAGACGGAGCTCGGAGTTCTGTGCAAGCGCCACACCTGTCATAAACAATCCAAAGACGCATTGACTATTCAAAATCTTCATCTTGGTAGATCATGAAGGAAAACAATAGAAAATTACTTTCATCAGATAGAGAGACACCCTGATTTGAACAACTGAGACTACAAGCGCTAGACAAGAAGTTGACAGAAGCGATTAGAGCGTCCACGACAGCAGCAAGGCGCTCCTCAACTTCAAGCCCGGCTCGTATCAGGAGGCACGAACCACGCATTTCTTACCGCTGATCTTCAAGCCCAATCTGTACCACTATCTCTGCCTGATGGTTTACAGGCTGTAGATGGCTTGTCCATAGTGTTTTCTCTTCGCCAAGTATGACACCAACAATTAAATATTCCCAGCTCGAAAGTTCTTCATTTGTTCATTAAAAATCCTGGAGGCAAAGCCGTAGAGGCAGGGCGCATCAGCGCTCTCGCTTCTTCATAAAACGACAGGTGGGTGCATTAGCGAACTCAGTGCGTCGTATTGTTAGGTGACATGCGTTTGTCGCCACCTACCTTTTCTTCGTATTCTTGTTCGAAGCTTACTCGTAAGATCTGTCTGCAACAGCCTCATATCTGCAGATGACAACCACCGAGACCACTAGCTTTGATGTAGCAAGTAAGAAGGGAAATAAAAACTTGGGCTAACAAACTCGGAAGTTGTACGACAGCCTCAGCATTGTGAGAACGAATCATCACCTTTATACCAAGCTTGCCAAGGTTGCTTTACTCTGTCGCCCCTCAGATAACCAGAGAGGGAAATTTCCCGCTCCTTGGCACGCTGCACTCTTAGCGTTGGATTGTGCTGTCCTTGGCATCCACATGACCTGTTCTTTGCGTTCCTCTTAGAATCTTCAGAACTGACTACTTTCGAACACGAACTGTGAGATATCTTGAGTAGCTACGCAAGGGTGGATATCAGGTTATAACTTAATAACGATCACTCTTTTGCTTAGTGTCAAGAACAAACAGGACAATTCAGAGGAGTTGTTTGACCCTAAGCCAACTTCCTATGTTTGGCAAGGTTGCCATTAAAAACCTCGCTTAGCCTATCGAGATCTTTTATTTCTTCTGTACATCTATTAACTATTTTAATTCGTGATTGAACCTCATTTGGACCCGGCTGGACGAGTCGTTTGCAAGTTACAAACAGACCTACATCAAGCCCTGCAGCTGTTACCATGCTCTATGCAGTCACTGCTGGCTCATCTGCAGTACAAGACAACAATTTCAAGAACACGAGGGCACAGGCTGTCAATCTTGATGACTCAGACAATCATAAGAATGAAAATGCTTACTTATGCCTGTACAATGTTAATAACGACAGTGGTTTGCTGTGGCTGTCGCAGAAGGCCATCCGAGAAGGAATAGCCCTCTCCTGAATTGGATTTTAAAATGCATCCATATCGTCTTCGTGCAGAGGCTTCCTAAAAACGATAAAGCCCTATCGAAGGTATAGCTCCACGCATATAGATTGTTGGCTTATGGAACAAGTCAAACGTCGCCAAGCTCGATTTTGGGGCCAGTCTTGGCTTCCATAAGGTGTCAACGCAGGCATGTCGCGTTTCAAAGTCGTGCATACCTATGTGGGCTGATGCAATTGCCAATAGTATTGGTGTCAACGTGCTTCTTCGGAGGGTCTCCTAGGTGATTAGGGCAACTTTACTCCAACTCTAACACGGAGTTGTTGCTGTTTCAATTTCCAGGTCGCTATCCGTTGACATTGTGGTCTGGATGTGTAGACCTGACATGCTTAGATTCTCGCTATAGTTGTTGAATCTCGAAGGGCCTTGTTTGTTTGGCAAGAGGTCGTGTAAGCAGAGAAAGAAGAGGAATTTGGTAAACAGAAATCAAGTCGTGTTGACTGAACGACACTTTGTGGTTAAATACAGAAGATTTGGACGAGCCTCACTGCAGTCAAGGAGTGATCTGTGGACCTGAAGAACGTTACCGGGACTAACGTAGCAATGGGCCAGGAGGTCAAACGCCTCTGGAACTCCACTTTCTTGTGTATATACTATGGATAAAGATACAATGTTTAAAGGAAAGAGAAGCTAGGATGGATCTCTCATACCATTTGTATGAGGGATTCTCAGTCCGTCTCTTGGCGATTCCAGAAATGGTAAGGCCTATTCTTCATCGATTTGTGTGGGGAATCGGTCGGTATGTCTCGAGCCTATTACTCTCGGGTTCGTGAAACACTAATGGAGTCGAAATGTGTTGTGAAGGTAGTTGGCAGTGGCCGGAACCAGAGACTGCGCCAGGATGTCGTGTTAGCTTCGGACTGCTATACTGACGACAGCTTCGACCCAATTAAATCTAGCTCTCTTTAAAAGGTATATATCGATGAACACAAAGACATCAAAACTCACCACCAAAGGAACAACTAAAAAGCATCGTCTGTTTAAAGGGGGACATAAAAATGGGGTACATTATCTCCAATCCACTCGTACATCAGGACCAAATTTTGGATTCGTTTCCCTTGCGTAAGGCTCGCAGATTGACAGTGAGGCATTCTTATAGTGCCTGGAGTTGCTTTTTCCTCGATGTCAACTCTGTTATCATTTAGACGATTCTTGCTAAGGCGTCATTGCCCATTGCAGCAACGGCTTCTGGTGAGAAAATGAACAGTAGCCTCCGCAGCAAATTCGTTCAAGAACCTGGCGATGGACATTGGCAACACAGGTTTTCGAAGCAACCTGCGACAACGACCAGCATTGAAATATGGCATCAAATGAAGCCTTATTTTGCAGTAGGCACTCAGTCCTTACAGTGCCTTGTTGCAAGCTTGTTCGTCCAATTCAATAATAATCCGCTGCTCAAGACCGTTCTTCCATCACCACTTGTCCCCTTGTCCGCGATATCGAATCTATCAAATCGTCATCTGAACCGCTGCACTACCATATCTTCATCGTCAAAGATCACTCTTTCCCTTCTTCTCTGTGCTAATCTAATTTAGCGCATTATACCAACGTCGCACGTATTTGCTGATACCACTTTGAATTGTTCGCCTGATGGCAAGCGACTTCTGGTGTAGAGGGTTGTTCCGTGAAGCTCATCATGATTCGTAGACGACTGTACTGCCCAAGACTAGGAGGTTAATCTTTGTTCGTGTCCAGGTCCATAGATCCTAACACATCGAAATGACTCGTGGACGCGGGGGTCACATGAAATCATGTACATGCATGTGTCACAAGGGTAGGTTTGAAACAGCAGCGCAAAATCTTACTGATTCCAGTGGATGCTACTGCTGCAGGGGGTTCTAGCACAGATCGCCAATAAAGCTTGACTGAAGTGCTAACCATTTCGAGAATTTACTTTGTGGGGCTCAGAACGCCCTTAATTGGCTACGGAACATCCATGGTTCCCAATAACGCCCTCTGAAAAACCCCAGTCATAATCTCGACTGGCAGCCTTTCTTTTTTTCTAAGAAGGACTTGTACTGGCCCCCACAACAGCATTTTAATGAGCTCCATGAGCCTCATGTTGTCGCTCATAGTAAGCCAGAAGATCCGGCTGAAAGACATGATCAGGTCGAGTAGAGAAGTGGACAAGAAGAAACATTCACCAATTTGCTGCGATGAACCTGCTTAAAATTGGGTTCTTGCCGAACACCGAAAGCGTGTAGCATTTGGAACAAGCTTCGAGCCACCGTCCCACCGTATGGTTTCTTGTCCGTGTACTGTACAGAATGCCTGATTCCTGTGAAACGAAAGGCAAAGTCTTTGCTTTTATCAACGCTGAAAATCTAGAGGAGATCAAGAGCCGCGAATCTCGGAGGCAAGTTTCGCGTCATGTCGGAAAGTATTATCGGAACAGGTCAAAGCCATCTCAGAAGAAGGTACTTAAGGACGAGGCTTCACAAGTTTCAGCAACAGAAGGATCGGATAACAAAAGCATAAGCAATAATAATGGACTACTATCTGGCAGTGCTGCTGCATCCAATGCGACCGAGACTCATGATCAGAAGGTCGACATCACCACAACATTAAGGCGATCAGACAGGCGAAAACACATACGGATTGTACCAGAACAGACTGGGGCACCAGATATGAAAAGCATGCAACAAGTCCTGCAATTCACACGCATTGACCGCTGTACGGTCATTCGGCGCTGTAATCCTGTCTCACGGCACCCTAAACCGATTCTCAAGAGCCAACGTGACGATATCGTCGAGGACTCATTCAGCGATGAGGAGATGTTCTTGCGCCGCAAGTGGGAATGTGGCCCTATAAACCTGCTGAGCCAAAGTCGTGCCGACCCGTTTGCTACTTATCCTGTGGACGATTCTCACGACCAAATATCTTTAATTATAGATCACGGTATGTTGCGTACGACTGTTAGGTATCTGTAACTGACCATATCAATCAGCTATTCAGCACTTCTGGTCTCGTCTCTCGCCGGACCGTCAGTTTGGGTATAGCAATCCTGTCAATTCCATCTATTTGTCGCACATGAAGTCATCCCCAATCGCATACTATACATACGCCCTGGTCATTTCTACAAACCTCGACTACCTTTGGGAGACGAACCCACTGCAGAATACTTTCCAAAAAATGAGAGCCAAACACATACATGCGGCAACCAAGCTCGTACGGAAAGCAATAGAATCAATGCCTCCCGAGCCAAGGAAGGAAGATATCAGTGATGAACTTATTGGTTCCGTTATGGGTCTGTCTTGTAACCATGTCATCAACGTGGTAAACCAGAAGTATCGCCCTGCGTCACGATTTAAGTCACCACTTGCCGCTGCGCAGTGCATTGACATGTGGAGCACCCTCCCTTTCATGGAATTTCATCGGCTCGCAGTCGTGCAGCTTGTCAAGTTGAGGGGAGGCTTGAACGAACTCGACTCGAAACACCTTGCCTCAGTCGTGCAGTTGTAAGTCAGCCCCTTCGAGCTCGCTACACTTGTCACATCAACAGACACTGATCCCTTACAGGAACGATTTGGTTGATGCGTCTCGGAAAATACGCAGACCCATTTGGCCATGGCAGAGTATGGTGGTTGATCTACCTCCACTCACATGGCCATTTGTGGCAACAAGATTATCTCCTACTAGCAACACACTTGCATCAGGTTTTGTCAAGCTCACCAATGAAAGTCTCTGGTGTCACGAGCTTGAGCAAGCTATCTCAGCAGTGGCTGATGTCACGGCGACACTAGAATTACATCAGCACAACGCTAACTATTTTGTGGCAGAAGTAGTTGAACTACGAAATCGTGCGCAGCATCTAGTGCTTGATCTCCCATCCGTTTCACCATTTGCAGTCGTTGATTGTGAAGAAGAAAACGACCAACAGACCGAGAGCCACCTCAAAACAACCAACAAATCCAGGTTTCCCCATGAAATCATACGTATGTCACTCTTCGTCTACAATAACCTGGTTGTCTATCCAATGTCACTTGCTAGCGGCGTAGAAACACGCTTGGCAAAGCAATTGAAGGACGTGTTGCATTCTTGCTTGCAACTCGAAGCATTCAACACTACTGCATACACCGACTTACTGGCATGGTCAGTCATACTCGGTGGCATAAGCACAGAAGATACAGAAGACAGAGAATGGTTTCAACATCAATATTGCAACATCATCAAGCAAAATAATAGTCTGAGAAGATGGCGTTCTACGGAAGAATTACTGTCTTCTTTTATCTGGCTCGATTTCATCCTGAATGAAGAAGCTGTCAAATTCTGGACCGCTTGCATACGTAGCGAGCACCTTTTGGGATGATTTGTTAAAAAAGGAACCCATGTACATATGTTTGGCTGAATGAGATACAAAGGTTCAAACATTTCTCGCTTGTCCAAGCGAACGTTGCTGTGCAACTGTCAAAATGGAGGCTATCAGCGGCTATCTGAGTGCTTCGCAGAAGGTCATAAGCCATGGTACACTGCTGGCAAACAATTTTCCAATATCTGTGCTGGCCTCGGCTATTGTCACGTCGCGTGGCAACCATACATAAAGGACCACGCCACAACACACAAGTTGCGGGTAAGCAAAATGCTTGATTGGCCAAAAGCCATTGTCATTTATGGACTAGCTTATATACCTTAGTTCTGTTCAAGGTGGGGCAGTAACGTCTGCTAAGCTACTTGTGGTCCATGCTGCCGTCTCTTCAAATGTTGACCTTTTGAGTACTCCACGACTCCGAAACTCGGCTAAAGTCCACATTGAAAATATCTGCGATCTTCCTTCCTCAAATCAGGAAAATCATAATATCCAGCCCTATTGATACCTGTTCATTTGACGATTTCATTAGTTGCACCAAGCACTACGGTGCATTGTTAGCCGAGAAAGCTGCTTCACAACTAGAAACTTAAGCTACCTCTGAGCCTATGCAGACATGATCCAACGATTAGCTTTCGTGAATCATACTCTAAACACCAATGGCACTAGATCCAATCGTCGCATTGTTTTCACTGACATCAGCTGATATCACCATAACAGATCTAAACACTCAGCGTTGCGCAGCACCAAACCTGACAATGTAGAACACTAGCTCAAGACAGTGCCTGTTAGCCATTAGATAAAGTCTGGCAGACTAACGACGGGGTTGAAACACATGCCTTGACTAATGCTCAGGTTCAAATCACTACTTTGACCACGAAAGAACGATACACATCTACTCATCAGAGAATAAGTATACAGATCAAATCACGCAGACTTGATTCTCCTCAGACAAACGTTTTTTTCATTATACCTCAAATGGAGCCAGTCTTCACGTACTACTTCAACACAATCATGTCGGTAGTTGAGCCAGCTCTCAATGGGGAGATGAGTATCGGCGGTAGCTCTTTCCCATTGCCATGTCAGCAGCACCTCCTATCTAGGCACTCACAGGATGTATGTCGTACGATATCCAGCAGGCGTCAGTGACAGGATTTGGCATTTTGGTAAGAAAACCGATGCATGTTGAACGATTGCAGTAAAAGCTATGTGCAGCGAGAGCGTTAAATGAATGCTTGTCCGATCTGTCACAAGCAATAAAACCGTCGCGAATCATAGCTGTGCACTTTCTTCTCTAGCAGAAGGCATGTCATACTCCATGTTTCTGAGGAGATCAACATCAACAGGTCTTGTAATCAGATCTCTATGGGCGGTAAATGGATGATTTACGGAAGTTGCTCTGCTTCTGTAGCAGCTTTATGGGTATCCAGCGAAAAGTAATTAAGGTCACCATAGTGTAGATTAATTCATGCTGATGGATGCATACCAGGGCACTGGGAGTAACCGCTTTCAGAAGTTCATTTTGGTGCTCGATCCGAAAAAGGACAAAGTCGAGGTTATCGAAGAGTATTAACCGGACTAGAATGTCGTTGACACACGGTTAGATAAGGCTATCAAGCACAACGACTCAAAGCGAGCTCCTTGCGCAGTTTGACATTGTCTAACATTGTGACGAAGAGACGTGTCAGATCTTTCATAACGCAAAACTGCTCTGGGTCTATATCCTCTTGATTCCTTGCGTGAATGCTGAATATGCGGTCATATCCGACCGTGATGACAGATTTTCTAAACAAATAGGCACCCACCATTTCAAATCAAGTGAAAAGTGATCAGTCACCATTCGACGAATGAATATTAACCACCACGTACTATCCCATCCCTCTGAGCACAGTCAGTCATATCGGCTATTTCAAGAAGCTTACAGCCAAGATCTCGTCATATACAGCAATTTTCATTTTGACATAATCCAGCCCCCCAGCAAGATCGCCCGCTGTGTGGTCCAAGATTTGCAGACTGCTCAAAAGTGACGTCTATCGTCATATGGAATAATTTAAGCACATCATAACTTTGAGCATTGTCCTTGGATGCACATATGAGCTTTGGCCAGCAGAAATGATCGTGCTTTATCGCACTGCTTTGCAAAACTGCTCCCGGAAAAGAAGCGGCCATAGGAGTTGGACAAACGTTCAGATGTCTTGGATTTTGTGTTAATATTCCGATCGTGTATTCGAGATGCCTTTCGATGCTATCTGGACCAAAGCGGAGGTCTCAACACAATTGTAGAATGGCAGGCTTGATGTATGAGTTATCCTGTAGGCTCAGAATCCGATCAGCTTGAGAAATCATTGGGGTTGCGTGATTCCGGCTGAGAGAAAGGCATCCTTGCGATTGTTGGTGAGTTGCATGGTCACTTCGTGCTCGAATTCAGAAGCGACTGAGCTTCGTAGTTCCTTCCATCAGTCTTCCTCTTCTCGATCTGCATCAACAGGTCTTCCCTGACCACTTCGGTGTGATAGAGCTCCATTGCAATCGCAACTAAATATATAGCCCAAGTGCCAGCTAAGATCCATTCGGCCGGTGCCGCAATCTCAACAAGTATGTGACAGGTGGTGCCTGGTTGAAGCACCACCAGAGCATCCCTACAACCGTAGATACCTATCAACGCAAGTATGGAGGATGCTGATCTTAAAGTCAGCTCAGTATGTACTCTTGAATGGATTCGACTCACGGGTGGCTACTATCGCTGCTGCCTTCTTCACTGTATTCGAGCGGTTGATATATGGATTCCACGGTGAATATCGCAACAGCAAATGCGTCTCAACCCCATCCAACGATCTTGCTATGCCTGTGAAGATAATCTGCATCGACGTGAAGATGAGGTGTAACCTGTTGTTAGTTTCCACGCTGAAGAAACTCAGCAAAATCAAGAACACTGAACCGACACAGGATGCAGTCGCTTTTGCCCAGCGCCAGAAGCGACCTACACGAACCCGTCGCATAACATAGAGATTTAGCGCGAACGCAATGACGTTAAAAGTTGACACTGCAATACAAAAGCCTTGAAAGTATGAGAGTCTGACCGCACCGACGCAGGAGATGAATGGGAATGTGGCGTAGGATAAGCCGATACGTGGCAACATGCCGTTCATGCGTGGGAGGGTGATGTAGTAGATGTAGAAGTAGGACATCATTGTCGCCCATAGCATTGCTGCGAGTAGTGGAACGGCTGCCCAAAGAAATCTTCGGTTTCTCTGTAGGATTTGGTACATTATGCTGCGGCGGTGGTTCTGTGAGGTCTCGGTCCAGGATTTCCATCGTTCTATGTTGTTGGCTTGTTGTGACTGCACTCGGTCTTCCTTTTTCAAGGGTTCCTTGGAATAATCGTACTGACTCTCTTCAAGTTCGAGGTCCGGCACCGCTTCGAAGTTTCGTGGCCCGAATGGAGGCATCTGTTAACATCCGGCTCTTGTGACAAACTTAAACAGCTATGATGTGAAAGCAAGCGACTAAATATTGAGGAAGAATGATGCTTAGCGAATGGAACTGACCACATTCTGGTGATGGAAGTATGTCAAGATTATACATAGCCCTGGAAATAGTCGGAAAGAACACCTTTTTCCAAAGCTGAAGATTTGCCGTGGTTGATGCAAGGCATTCCTGACACCCATGCAATTACATTGATCCTGTTCTGGCATGCTCCAACGTAGCATGGTTCAGTGCTTCAAACTAACGCATGAGACAAACATCTCCGATCTACCCGTATTTCGAACGCGTGCAAACTATCACGTTGTCAGAATGTCCGCAGCACCGCCAAAGTGACGCAACTTTAGACCCATTAGGGGCTAAATTATGCTTATCTGCCTTTTCCTGATGCTTAGCCGAGGCTTGAAGCTTAGCATTCGTGGCAAAAAGCGCATTGTAAATACGCATTAATCTGAAACGAGCTTGTTACACCTTAGCTGAAGACGTCTCGGTATTTAGAAGACAATAAGGGCGGACTGCCATGCGACTAAATGTGCTTCGAATAACGGTCGCGTACTATTACAGTTTAGTTACGCTCACAGTGAAATCGTCCCAGCCTCGAAAAGCCACTCGTAATAGCTTTGTCACACTGACAGAGCCAGTATCGATGGATAGAGTTCTTGGTGCTTATACGCAGTCTGTGCGCTCAGCCTGCTTTACAATGTCTACATGAGCAGTCGGGTGAATACTGCAGGATCTTTCAATGAACCTTCCGACCCAATGCGGCTCGCCTCGTATCATCCATAACTGTCCATTGTAATGACAGTGCGGCTGATCTCGCTGGTGTTAGGTACTATGCGTCATTGTTGCTACAATCTTACAGCAACACATGTATTGATTACTATGAAATCTTGAAGTCCTTACCCTATATGACTAAGTGCTGACGTGGATACGTTAAAGGACCGAGCGTGGAGCCAGAAGGACCCAGATTCTGGATCGTTTGCATGCTAAAGTATTACCAAATATTTGAAAAGATGCACTACGGCGTAATTTGCGAAAAGTCCCTCTAGAACTCAGGTTCCAGACCTGCAGTCAGCTCTCAGAAGTGGTATCTTATTTTTGCCCTTCGACTCAGGATGGATTACGCAGCTGGAGCCGAACCGAGATGGCTGTCGATCAAACCGAAAAACACTTGTTTACTATCCTTGTTGCAGGTGTCAATCCAACCAGAGATTTCTCTCAACAGTGTATAACATGTTTTCTGGTGTCTGGCGGTCATCTCGTGTCACCTGCAGCCAAATTGCGATATTTTTATGGTCCCAATGAAGCTACGCTTTGCATGTCTATTAGCGATCAGTCCGTTAATAATAGCAAACGTTGCGCAGAAGCCATTGGTCTTACCTGTCTACGTTGAGAATGTTACAGAGAGGCTCATTGAGACTGCGACTAAGCAGCAAACATACATCTATGGCGCACCAAGGCTTGGAAACACATCATTCTTTCCCTCTGGACCGATGGGTCAACAGCTAGTCTTGGACAGTCTGGTGTCGTTCGAAGAGGAAAACGCGGTCATATCTGAACGCACTCGAGAAGATATCGAGGATCTTATGAAGGTTGTCGATGTTGTGAGTACGACTCTGATGTTTCCAAATAGGACTAACAGCATTAGCATGCCAATTTTACGAGCGTGGATGATTTCAAGCAATTGTACGAAGGACAGTGGAGGAGATCGGTCCCTGATGGACTCAACGTGGGTGTTTTAACAAATGCTACCCTGGATCTCCAATTTTCAATGGAAAGACTCTCCGCGAGTCCGTTCTCGTTGCGTCGACTGCATCCAACGGACGACGAACTTCCCTTTGATATTGATCAGTCGATTGTGTCGCAAATCGCAGGAGAAGATCTGGACTCATTACACAGCAAAGGCCAGCTATTCTTCGTAGACCACTCTGTGCAGTTGGCACTACCAAAGACAACACGCTATTCTGCGGCATGTTCAGCTTACTTCTTCATACACTCCGACTCAGGCGACTTCCTACCCCTTGCGATTAAGACAAACACTGAGTTCGATTTGATTTATACGCCGCTCGACTCGCAGCTCGACTGGACATTAGCCAAGATCATGATGAATTCAAATGAGGCCATTTTCAACGAAGCATATCACGTTGCTGCGGCGCATGCAGTACAGGAAATTGTCCATCTTGCGGCTGTCAGAACTCTGAGTGCAGCCCATCCTGTTCTAGCCTTACTGAATCGAATGATGGTTGGCTCCTACGCTCCCAGACCCATGGGCGAAGCTGTGCTCACGAATCCAGGCGGTGTCTTTGATACATATACTTCTATCACAGGTACAGGAGCACTACAAGCGATTACGTTGTACTACCACTACGGCGCTGGTGCCTATCAGTCCAACTACTTTATCACCATTCTCGAATCGCGAGGCCTGATCAATTGCACCTGGGGTCCGCCACTACAGCACTACCCTTTCTTTGAAGACACCAGCAGCATATATCTCTCGCTGCAGAGCTTCATGAAAACCTTCGTCGAATCGTACTACCCAGCGGACAGCATCATCACATTCGACAATGAACTACAAGACTGGATCAAGGAGGGCACCAAAGCTGCGAAAATCATCGATTTTCCAGACTCCCCGATAAGAAATCGACAAGTCTTGATCGATATGCTGACTCATTTCGCATATCTCACTGTTGTCCATAACACCTTGAACGGTGGTGATCCTGTTTCTGTGTCATCATCGTTGCCGTATCATCCAGCATCCTTGCATGCACCACTGCCGCTACAGAAAGGTGTCACGGACATTATGCCATGGCTTCCAAATGCCAGCACATCGATCGGAGAAATCGCGCTGTTCGCGAAATTTAATCGTCCAGTATTCGAAAGTTCAAGTTTTCTAAACATATTTAACGACACGAAGTTCTTAGGTGCGTCAAACGATGCGGTGAGACAAGCGGAGCAGGCATTTCGTGACGAAATGAATGCGCTTAGCAGCATGATAGAGTTGTGGGTGTTTGATGCGGATGGATTACATCGTGGGATGCCATCGATCTGGAACGCGCTTGATCCGAAGAAGATGGCACTCTCTTCGGCGATCTAGGGTTGAGGAAGCTTTGAACGCACAGTGTGGCATGTCGATTAGGGGAATGCTTATCTGCATGTGATGGGCCGAAGCCACGATTTCTGGCAACCTTGAAGCGAGACGCCCTCCATTGGGATGCTGGAAAATGGCATGCACCGTTCATCCGCTGTCGTTGTGGTGATTGGAAGAATAAACACTGATCGCACATGTACCGAAGATTGATGTCATAAGTCGTGCTCGTTGTGCGCGATTTCGTGGCTCTGCTTGACGCTCCAATAAATCCGACTCTTTCAGCGCTCGCAGCATAAATTTTGTTCTTGCTTACACAACCGTCATTCAGGGGAGAAGCGCTTAACCAAATAAGTCATTTCTTAGCGTAAGCCACATCGAGCTTGTGTAAGAGCTAACATTGCTTGTGCCATTTGTAACCTTCTTTAGAAGCTACACTAAGCCTATTTGCAATAAGCGTGAAGCATCCTACCAAACATGGAACGTTTTGGATCCGCACCGCAAAACCCTCGGGGCACACGGAGATTGTCTACCACGCGTCGACCACGCGGCCACCACAACTACTGAGAGAACTCGACATGGTGCCACCGATAAAGACAGCTCTATCACCCTTTCACAACATCTTTGTTCCCCTCTAATCCGCAACACATTCATTTCGTTCTCTTCTCTCACTACGACAACCGGTCATTAAATCAGCATCTAGCAACACACCTGTTCTTCAACACTGCTTCAACAACACAGTCCCTCAAAATGAAGTCGACACTCGCTATTAGCATCAGTTCTCTCATTGCAACCTCGTTTGCCGCTACTCATGAAGTCACTGTTGGGCCCAGTCTCTCCTTCTCTCCTGATACTGTCACCGCCGCTGAAGGTGACATTGTCAGCTTCAAATTTGGAGCTGGTCATGATGTCGCATCGGGTTCCTTCGATTCACCCTGCCAGCCAGACGGCAAAATCTACTCGGGCGAGCCTAGTGACGGTGACGTCTTCTCTGTGACGATTAATGGGACAGATCCAGTTTGGATTTATTGCGCTGTGCCACATCACTGTCAAAGTGGCATGGCCATGGTCATCAACGCGCCGTAAGTCTTTACTCAGCCTTAGTGGGGTACTTATTGTTGACAATTAATGTAGCTCGGACCATACACTTGACGATTACAAGAGTGCTGCTTCGAACGTCGACTCCAGCAGCGCTCCTGATAATGTCGTAGGCGGTGTCTTTGGGGCGGCCGCTTCTTCGTCTTCCTCATCAACGTCATCGGCAGCTGCTTCAAAAACGTCAGGCTCGGCCACATCTTCAGCTTCTTCCGCAGCAGCGACAAGTTCAGGCTCATCTAGTTCAAGGACAAGCTCCACCACAAGCAGCTCTTCCTCCGCAACTGCTTCATCTTCGAGCTCTGCAGCTACACCTCTTGGTGGTGACGTGGTTGCAACCTCTGGTCTTGTGGCATTGACCGCTGTCATGGGACTTCTTCTGATGCTATAAGCTGCTCAGAAAGCTAGTTACATAGCTGGCGTGTGCTCTAGCAGGACTTCTGCATTTCCTTTCTGCACCTGTATCTATATCCGTTATCGTGTAACAAGTGTAAAACAATGCCATATCCTGACTTAGACAAGCTCCTACGTTCCGATCACATTTAGAAGCTTCTGCAGCACTATAATTCTTTGTTACCGCACAACATGTAGATACTTACAAAGGAGGTGAGGAGTTCTGGTTAGGCTTCCCCCAAGCGGGTCGGGCTGACCGACGACCTCTACTGACCCTGTCCTTCAGGGTTACATGCCAAGAATCCTCCTGATGCATGAGGCTGGGTCAGACTGCAACTGCGGTTTGGTCTGTTAGGTTATCAGGTCTAGTCCGTATGTTGCTAGGATAACTAGGAATCCGATAGTATAGCAAATACAGAAATGTACAAAGGCTATCTGGGCTGTGAGAAGGTACCGGATGACTGGGATCATGAACGTAGGGTGAGTTGATAACTTATGTTGATTACGGAAGGAGAGACTATCTAAGAGATGGCCGGAACTGGATCAGTATATATAAGTCACATTGTTTGTTGTGTCTGCAACAGACACAGCAGATACTATCACTTGCCCCATCCGGAGGCTCATCCTGAACTCCTTCCAATTGATTCATAATTCGTACTAGCCGCTTGGCGGTCAGATTTTCTTGGTTTACCCGGTCGTGGCCAGACTGGTGTAATATCATGCGTCACTTTGTACTGGGCTTGTATCAAAGCAGCGCAGTCGTACATAGATTCCCCGTTAAATTCAATACCATTCTTTGTCAGATTTTACACTGGCGTATAACAAATCGTAGGAACTACTAACGAAGTTTCAGAGCACTAGGCACCTCATAGATCGTTAAACATCATGGCATTGCGTTACTGTTCATATTTATTGGAATGTGTACTAGAGGTCGGGAATGGTTTGGACCATTGACAAGACCAAAGATCTTCAAAACAACCAGTCCTATACTGCATATTGCCAAAACATTTTGTTACCTGGACCACCAATCACACGATTCTCGAGGTTTAAGCAGTCATCAACTTCATGATGTATTCGTTGAAACCCCATTTTCTCAACTTCTGCCCTCAATGTCAGCAACTCCAGTCACTGTACCTAGACACCCGGTGCCAGCATCAAACAGGCACACGAAAGGGTTGTCTATCTGCCACTCTGTGCTAAGATGGGAAAGGTCAGCTCGTCACTAATTTACAGATCCCTTCCTTTCGCAACCCTCGCTTCTGTCAGATCCGTGTCAATCTCGAGCGATGGCTCGTATGAGTGACTCAGGTACACCAGAGCAGAGTTAAGCTCAACATATTTTTTCTGGGAGACTTCACCGTAGATCACTTCTTCTAGCACACCTCGGTCGCCGTTGTGACGGGAGTGAATAGTGATCCCAGCGGCAGAGATACTTGGCTGAGGAGCGAGTCTGGCTGCGTTGCGTTCGAGCTGCTCATCGTACTCTCCTCTTGTCACTTGGTAAAACTTCCAGGCAAAGCGCCGGTATGTTGCGTTGTGTCGGCTTTCATGCTCCATGCCATCGTTAGCACAGGTGCTGTTGAAGAGCATGAAGCGGGCAATATGTTCGGGAATAACATATCCCAAGTGCTTGAACTTGGTATTGTAATTGATGCTCTGCAGTTTTGCGTAGTAAAGTCGGCTGGCAGGGGACAGTGCCTCCTTTCTCACAGGAAGATTGACACAAATCGGCTCTTTAGTGGACTTTGGCTCACCATGAGTATACTGTAACTTCTTCTGATTCATAAACATACTTGAGTACGATCGAAATTCGGCGTCGCTCATCCTTCCGTTCGGAGACGCTCGCTGACTCAAACCTCTATTTCCGTACGAATTGACTGGTACTGCGATAGAGTGGCCATGACATTGTGTAATAACCACAAAGCGGCGGATATGACTATACACCCTCATGTCATTCGTAACCTCGGTGGCAAAACCTTCCGTGCCCGTAGGCTTTGTTGAAAGTTTCTTCCTCCGATCTGGTAATCGCTGTCCGTGGTTTTCGTGCCAGATGGTAGCGAAGACCTTACCTGGTAAGAAGGATCTGTTGAGTTGATCTTTCATCTTGAAGATTTGGTAGTTAGCCAGCGGATCTTGTACATCTTGGGGCCACTGCCGAAGTATTTCAGTCTTCGGTCCAGCATAGGATGGACCGTCCGATTTCGAACTGAGGTTAGATACCTCACTGATAGTTCCTATTGTTGGTCTTCGCGGGCGTGGTGGACTCAGGGGACTCAAACGATCAGCGATAATTTCTGCGAGGAATTTGATCGGTCCAGTGCTTGACCTATTTTCGACGTTTTGCATCAATTCATCTTGAGGGATGCCGTCGCCGTGCATGAATAATGGGGGGATGCATCTGTTTTTGAGCTGGCTAACGACATCAGCTGGCATCGTAGGCTGTATCGTAGCAGATTTGTCATCAAATTGCTGGTTCTGCTGTTGCCAAATGTCATCGGTATGGTCCGGTCGACAAAATTTTGATCCATTCAGGTACTGCTTGGCTTCTCCCAAGGTAGGTGGTGGTGAAGATGTGCTGTACTGCTGAGCGCAAGTGACTGCATCAGCTCGCGTTTTGACAGTATTCGCCTGAGGTGTAGGTGCTCGAAGCAATCGCGAATTTGAAAATGGCGCTTCTAGCGACGCCGGCGTTGCTGGCAAGCTTGATGTCTGGTACAAGGGAGATCTGTCGAAGGCGTCCGCATCAGAAGTAGTCTCAAGCCACCGTCGTATGTAACCTTCAGTATCGACGGCCACGCAATCGTCACAAGCAGGCCCATTTTGAAAGTCTTTGCGGCTCGAACTTTGACCGCCAAAGGATGTAAAGTGTTGGCGTTTTTGAGGCTTGAAATTCAGAAGTAGCGAATTCGACTTTTCTGGGCAGTATGCTGGATCCAATCTGGCGCTGGGTCCATTCAAGTTGATATTTCCATGCATCTTTATAAGATGCTGCTTGAAGTTGTCAAGTCTGGGCCAGGACTTGGTGCCAGCTGGGCAGTCTGCAATCTTGCAAATCCAAACGCAATCGCCCACTTGCATTTTGCCATGAACTGTCTTCTGATGTTGAGCAAGGTCATTGGATGTGCTGAACTGCTTCTTCTTTCCAGAGCAAATCTCGCAGAGGAATTTCTTGTCACTTCGACCAGACTGCTGGCTTGCTGTGTGCGACTTCTGAGCAACTCCAATATCGCCTGCTAATGGCTTTCGAAATAGGTCGATCTGTAGCATCATGGTCAAACTCATCTGAAGCTTGTCTAAACGCTCAATTAGATACTTAGTCTTGACCTGCGGTAAGACGACCTCAAAATGATACTGTGTTGGAGGCGATGGCAGATGAGATTCTTTTATGCGTCTGAATCTGTCGAGCATAGTACCGATCTCGGTAAATACTGTTTCACCTTCAAAGTGTGCCTGTCTGACTATCTGCGCCTTTTGCGAACAAAAGAAGTCATCCTGGTAAATCATGGGAGCGGTCTGCTTTAGCATCAAGCAGAACAAGGTTATGCTTGTTGAAAGGGCGCGAACCTCTTCTGGCTCCCTTCCAATATCGCGGCTGATGGCGTTCAGCATGCATGACAGCCGGAGACCTGCGGTGGCAACTCCTAAGATAGAAGAGGCCACGCTGGCGGTACTCAAGCTGTTGTCGTGCTTATGTTCAAGCTGATGATTTGGGACAATATGCTGTGAGGTAAAGGAAGACCGATAAGTAGAGTATCTTCTAGCATGAGCTCTTGGGTCGGTGTTAGGCCAAGTCTCATCGAATGATGGCAGCTCATGTTGGGCCGAGGACTGCGCGTCTGGGTTTTCGATTTCTGCAACCAGCCTTGGATCAGCTTGAGCATAGCCGTCGTACAGGACTTCTCGAGACGGTTCTCCATCCTCAGGTGGTCTAAGTGGTGTTGCTAAGTTGTTGGCTAATAAGGACTGGCCGGCTGTTTCTTCATCTGCTATGGTGCGTTTGTGTATTGCGTCTTCTAGCTGTTTAGGAAGCCTCAGTTGCGTTAAGAGCTTCGTAGGTCGTGCTAATTTTCTGAGCCTCTTTGCAAGTTTTGAGACACTTAGCGAGGGGGGTCTGCATGGAATGTATTCACTCCCTGACAGGTCGGCCTGCTCTTTTTCGGAGACTTCAGTGTACCCAGATACTGAAAAGGGCTCAAACGGAAGCGTCGAATGCTCTCCCACCGAGCCGATTGAACCCGTGTCTCGAAGGTTTGGCTTGACCCCAGATGCAGCGCAGGTGGGAGGCTCAAGATTGGTGGTTGGTAATTGGACTCGGCATTGGAGGACACGCTCGATATCTTTGATGACATAATGAAATGGTAGTATGAATACCTCTGGCTTATTGTCATTGATGGCAATGATCACACCACATAGCTGATTGTTGTGCGTGACCCACGTGCCCGAACAACCCCGCTTCAGAGGCTGATCTAAGGTCACGCATCTGAGATCATACAGCGTCTCGCCAACACGGTAGAGAACAGAACCGACTTGCAGATGGCCTGTAATCTCTCCATTTGGCATAGCTAAGGTTACGGGGACAGAGCGTTCAGAGCTCCAGTCGAACACCTCATCAATGACATAGCCATTCACTTCGTTAACGGTTGGAATGAAAGATTTCGAGCCATCACTGTCGGAATCCAACTTGAGTGCCATCCAGTCAGCTGCTTCGCTCTGCGACTGCACTGTCAGTGAAACCGAAGTCGTCTCCTTACCCTCCAGCCTGTGAGTCATCTCAAATCCGTGATCTTGTGTGCTCGAAGCATTGTGTGAAGAGGGCGTACTTGGTCTGGATGTCGAAAAAGGGTTTGCCAGGCCGGCACTTTTGGCAGCCATGGTAAGGCTACTGCGGATATCAGTTGATGAGCTAGAAAACGAAATTTCGCTCGAATCTGAGTCATCTGCGCTGCTGTCGAGACTGAACTGATGCACATAGCCACTAGTGTACTCAGTGTCTTGTGGGCTGGTCTGCCAACTCTCATTATCATCGTTTTCATCGGACCATATTGAGAAAGGCATTTTGTCTTGGTAAGAGATTTCGTCCAGGCTGATTGGTGTAGTCGCCGCTCGCCACAATGACCGCTTGTCGACGAAGGCTTTGTGGGTATGGTTAGGTGCCAATGTTAAGAGCTGTCCGTCGGCGATGACGATGCCACCAGCGATGCAGCTACGCTGCTCTTGATCATGATGAGAGCGTACGGTCAGAGTGTTGCCGAGTGAATGTTGAGTTATATGCATAAGTATCTCTGGGCTTGACGTTGGTGAAGTTTCTGGCGGCTTTTCACCATCCAAGTTGCAAGCTGCGCCAGAGGAACTCAAAATCACATGCATATCAAGACGGCAATCGCGAAGGCGAGGCATAAATGAAGCTTTGCGCAAGAACTTGGTGATTGCTCGCTTAGTTCTGACTTCTGAAGTGGCTAACACGATTGCAGGTCGAATGTTATGCGCCGTGCGGCCGACCAATCTGAGCCAGACAAAATACACATGATCTTTTTTAAGTACATCGCACAACTGGCCTTCGACATCTTTCTGTAGATAGACCTGGTCCTGCGTGAACTTGTAGTAACTAGTAGTAGCGCTCGAACAGACCACTAGATGGTTTCCAACCCGCGTGTAATCGTCCTCGCTGGTAACACTTGTGGCTTCAGTGCTACAGCTTTCGAATGATGAGCAGGATGGAGTCCTCGACCTATCTAGGCCTCTTAAGTTTGAAGATAACCCTGAAATGGTATCGAGCGTCCAGTCTCTGGCTCGCCTTGCGAGACTCGACTGGTCGGACGAGGAAGCGCTCTCGCGAGCCAAATTGGCTGTGTTCAGTAACACGTCTTCACGTTCTGTGCACGGAGATTGCGCCATGTTGTTTGTACGGAATGGCATAGTAATCGTTGTCGATTCTTATGGACACATAATAGCCGAGATGCTGAGCTTGTATCACCTTCGGAATGCAGAACAAAGAATTTCAGCTGTCTTTGAAGAGCTCAACAACGAAATTTTTGTTAGGCGAACATTTTCGAAGACAAGATCAGCTATTGGAACTCGAAGAGCATTGTAGAGACTCGGATATCATGAGCGAAAAACCCAACTATGGCTTCAGCCGACATTTTCACAATCGTTACCAGCATCAGAAGACGAAAGAGCTCGATCGAGCAAGATCCATGAAAATCACTAACCGGAAGTGACTTTCTGACCAGTAGAATCTCAGTGGCTTTCGCACTGCCATAATCAAGGTCAGTAAATCGGGTGAAGATGGGTAAGCTTGGGAGACAAGGCAGAATCGGTGTTGCCAGGATAAGACACAATCGACCAACTGGGAGGTTTGACTTCTGAGCTGCGTTGTCGTAAGCATCCGTGGCTCATTTCGATGCACGCCGAAGATGTGCTGGACCAATGCCTGGCATTCTTGGCGCTGCACTAATGCATAGTAGCGCATGGAACACGAGGCGGACATTCGCATGTGCATACTTGTCCGTCAACTGCGAAGACTACAGGCCGGAGCGGTGCTAAGGCTTGGTCTGCGTATGACTCATCTTTCTACATTTCAATCTTCGCAAAGTACTTGGGATAATGCAATGTTGCAATACACAGCATGGAATCGTTTCTGCAGAGGAGAATGAGCATTGACGATGAATATGTGATCTTGGACTCTTGTTTCGACTGGTCACTGGCAGAAAGCAAGCAGCGGCGGTCTGAGGCTCGCGAATATTTGGAAGTGTATGAAGAGCAACTTCGTCACCTTGACCTCGAATACAGCAGAGGACTTGGAGATGTGTGGCCTTTTGCTCAAAAGTCGCAAGCTCACTTGCTGAAGATAATCGACAACATTCGCGCTTTGGGTGCAGGCGCAACTCTTCAACAGGCCATATGTGCAGTGCAAGCGGACTCTCGGTTGATTGTTGCGCATAGAGAGTCCCTGCTGCCAGTTATATATGCAGCGTTGCGAATATGGTTGCTAATAAATTTTCGAAGAGAGGAGGTTCGCTCTGGGGGCGGGAATAGGCCTTGTGTTGAGTGGCTCGAAGGCGTGACAATCAGTACGGCACTCAACAGCGTCTTTCGAGTCTCTTCGACGGAGCTTACTTTGGCTCAACGGCGTTTGAGCCCACATTTTACCGCTGCCACCATGGTCAGTATATGCGGACTGAAGATCGAATGGGCCACGACGTTAGATGACCATCTCAACCTAGATCGTCAGCGCAAAGCGCTTCGGATATTTCCTTGCCGGAAATGGCTGCTTCTGAAAGCAGAGGCAGCCGCTCAGAATGAGCATACCGGAAATAAAATTTCTAGCGCACCGTTGCCAGCTGAGCTGTATGCGGAGACAAGTCGAACTCTCGATCTGTTATTTCCCGCTTGGGATAGGAGGACACGGAAACTGCTCAAGGCCAAAGGCAAGGATTTCCACTCGTCATACTCGCGAAACCGCCTGTTGGACTTAAAGCACTATCCATACTGGAAGGACAGACTCCTCGAGCTCAACGAGGACATCTTTCTCGCGCCACCCGAAGGCTTTGCGCAACTCTGGAATGACAGGCGTGACCCGCAAAAATTCTGGACATTTTGGATCGCGCTCGCAGTATTCATCCTGACCGTAGCATCGACGGTCGCTTCAGTATTGCAGACCTGGGCCACGCTGCGGAACCCCATAAAAGCCGCGACGTAGGTCTAGAAGTTTTGGCTCGAATGTCGGTAACATGTCGTGCACTATCCGCGGTTCTCGACACTGTTCAAGCACTTGCAATCTGGTAACGACGAAGTTAACGGGTCGCCACACGGTTTCACTTCGACTCTCGCCACAATCAACAACCTTGACATTCTGTGTAATGGTCAAGGCAAGCTGGATGAGGCAGAGCAGATGTACCTACAGGCACTAGTGGGTTTCCGATGTACACTACGTAATGTCAACACACCATCACAAGCTGCTATTTCCGGGTTTACCGCAGCTCTTAGCGTAAGTATCAGAAGTGGTGCTTTTGACGATTCCGTTCCACAGTTATGGTTGCTCGAGTTAAGTGACCATGTCCAAAAGTGAAGACAAGTTCAGTATCAAAACAACGGCGTTGCGGACTTTTGTAGGGTGTACTGCAATGGTCGCCAGCAACGACTCACTGTTGGTATGGTTCATCAATGTCTACAAACAGTGTACAGATGTCGACTTGTGCGAGAGTTGTATATCTCAGCACGAGACGAATACATTGGCTTTGACCCAATGCCGTGGTTACCACTTCTTTCGCGTTGATGATACAGGTCTAAGAACGAACCAATCGCTTAAGGAAAAAGGAGAGGTCGGCTTTGACGCATGAACCGAGAATATAACCAAGCAGTATAGCTAGCCTGGCTGTATATCATTGTTGTCTGTAATGAGGATTTCCGGGAAGTACTCTCAAGCGCAAGCCTCGGTTTAAATTTTGAGCCACGAGCCTTCACATATTTGTATGATTTGTTTATAATGTATAATCTATATACTACCTGTAATCCATATACTTTACAGTACATTGATTTACAAGCAGTCCCCAACAGTGTGGCTGCGGAATGCAATTTGCTGTAGAACATATCACGATTTCCTTGAACCTCTTGTGCGACGGAGCTCGATATACGGTAATTTCCAACACTCAGAAGATCAAATCACCTGGTCTGACATGAAAAGATTCCCTCGGAGGATCCCTTTTCTCACTGTCGTTTTGAGGATTCCAAATACCTGATCAGACAGGTGAATTGACCTGCCCCTTTGTAGCTCAACGGTAGCATACGGTAATATATTCTTTCAAGAGATATTGCACTCACTTGCTATTTGAATCAACCGGATTTCCTGCAGCACGCTGCTGCAGCCCGACTCTGACCACAATCGTAAGCCAAAAGTTGGGTCGACAATGAGACATCAAATTACATTAAGATAACAATTCTTACTACATGGTAACTTGGTTCAGCATTTCAATATATGCAATCAAGTTCGTGACCTCCGTGGCTACAAGTCAGTTGTCTGCCACTCTCTTACCACAGTTCAAGCGAATATTCGATTCTTTGCGTTGCCCGAGCTCCTTCTCTTTCGCGCTGACTGGCTTGTTCACGTCGCTTCTAACGAGCTTAGGCTCAATGTAATTTCCAGCTGTTCTAATGCGGTGGTTTACGAAGTGACATTGTGGCATGGTCCTTCTGAGGATGGCTGTTGCTACGTACTTAACCAATTGGCTTGAGGAGCCTGGCAGCTAACAATCATGATACAACAACCTCGTACGCTCGAGCTAAGCGCTTTTTGAACATTGAGCAAAATCGAAATACGGAAGCGCTGTTGTCAGATGATTAGCATTACATTACGAAGTTGTCCTCGATATTGAGAGGGTAATGTCCATGACATCAGCCCAAAAGCCTCGAATCAGGCGCAGCCTATTCCAAGCATCCTGAAACATGCTAGCCCTGGCTGTGAGAACGCAGAGTTTGGAACAAGCTTGCGCGATGGGGGCCAAGGTTTCTCCGTTACTACCCTACACCTTCACCTTCGCCGCATCAGCAGCCTTAGCATCTTCCGCGATAACCTCAGCCGCTTTCTCACTGATAATATAGATTGGCAGCGCAATGAAATACCCTGGAATGACAGGAAACACACTTGCATCCACAACTCTCAAACCCTCTGCTCCCCGAACACGGAACTTGCTGTCCAATACTGCCATTGGATCATCATCGCCTCCAATCGGACAAGAGCAACTGGCATGATGACCCCATGCTTCGTCACGAATATATTGCTTCATTGCCTCGTCACTGCTGACATTTGTGCCTGGTGCAACTTCTTCGAAGGCGCCATCGAGAGGAATAAGCTTCTCGAATGAACGACGGGAGAACTTCATTCCTGCAACTAGTGCATCTAGATCTTTCTCTGCTGCGTTGTTGGTTGTGGTTCCGTACTCGAAGTAGTTGAAGTCGACAATTGGTGTATCTCGTGGATCAGCACTCCGAAGTTTGACAGTTCCTGCGCGGTTCCTACTGTGTGCCTTGAGCGCAAGCCAAGCCCAGTAGGTCTTCTCACCAAGTGCGTAGGTGGAGTATCCGTCATAATACCCATTGAAGTAAGCTGGCCACCCAGACATATAAATATCTGGCTCCTCGCGATCAGTGTTTGAGGGTGTATCGATCAGTACGGCGAATGCCGCACCGGAAGTGCCGTAGACGCCTTTGCCCAGGTCTAGGAGAGAGGGGTCATTGTATTGGTCCAAGCAGGGATCAGGTTGAGATTTCTGGAAGGTGCACTCTTTGGTCAGAGCAAATTCGGAGGTTGTTTGGCCAATGACTGGGACTTCATATCTGTCTTGCATGTTTGTGCCAACACCAGGAAGCTCGATGATTGTCTCAATTCCGTGCTGGGATAATTCGCCTGTGGAGCCAATGCCCGATAATTTGAGAAGCTGAGGTGTGTTGAACGTCCCACCTGCAAGAATGACCTCGCGAACAGCATTTACTGTCCCCAATGTGCCTGTATTACCCGAGGTTGCTGCACGAGGATCTGCACGGTACAAGCTCTTGCCTCTGAGGTACTCTACACCTGTAGCTCGTGGTTTCTCTCCAGTTCTATCGAATTTGACCTTGGTGGCAAGAGTGGTTGTTTGAATGTCAAGCTTATACTTCTTTGTACCATCCTTGTTCAGAGTTCCTGCCACCTGATAGAGGAAGTTGCGAGGTCCAGATCTAGTCTTGTCGCCGTTGTTGATGCTTAAAGGCACTTGGTACATCAGAGCCTCCTTGTCGCGAGCCGAACTCGGATTGTTGATGTCAATTGCCAGGGTCGAAGCAAGCCCTGTGACCGTCGTGATCAAAGATGTCAACAGAGTCTTACCCATTGCTGATGCGGCGCTGAGCACAAGTGATGTAACCTTTAGGTCCTTGACCAGAAGCGTAAGGTCAGTAGTACTCGTAGCAAGCCAACCATCAGTACCATGACCTGTAAGGCTCGTGGTGAGATACTCAACATTCTCGAGTCTCTCGAAATATTGACGCATATTTTTTGGTAACCAGCTTTCATCACCTGTTTGGTCAACGATGTATTGAAAATCACTGGCATGAGGATAAACCATGATTTGAGCGTTGTGTTGGGAGCAACCGCCAACGGTCCCCGAACGAGGGTAAAGGATTCCAAGCGGCTCAGAGCCCTCCGGAGGAGCGCTTCCATTCAGAAACTGCACCCACACATCTCCAGACGGTGTTCGCCATTCCATTTTGCTGTCCCGCTTCTGAACGTCGAGGTCAGGATAGTGATTGACATAGTAATTCCACTGCATTGGTGGGTATTCGGCAGCTACGAAATGCAAAGCCGGAACATTGGTGTAGATATCGTCAGCCATATCCTCTCCGGCTTCAAGCACAAGAACACTGTAGCCTGACAATGCTAGGCGAGCAGCCAGCGGAGCACCGCCGGCGCCTGAGCCTACAACAATGTAGTCATACTCGGCAGTGCTGTTGGCCTGCGCTGTGGAGTTCTGTCGACGGTGATGAGAGTGAAACTGAGCATGGTCATGACTAGCAAACATCAGAATTGTATGTCCAAGAGAAACTGAAAACTCACTGAACCGCTGTAGTTGATGAGACAAGCAGTGACACCCAGGCCACAACACGAGGAAAGAGCATTTTGATCCAAGTAAGAGATAGAAGTTCCTGCAGGTCCCTGTAGCAAGCTATAGCCGCCTATACCTGTGAGATACAAATGCACATACTGTTCGCTAGTTGCAAATATTAAGCTTTAAATAAGAACTCAATTCTATCAAGAATTCATCGCAGGATAGAAAGGAGACTTGCGGCCTCATTGTCAAAGATTGCGATCGCCGTCGCTTCGACATGCTGGAAGCCGTTTTCCGTTGAGCCAGCAGGCGGTAAGATGAATTGTTTCGCGAAATATGCATTACGCCAACGAGCGGTGGATGTTTCAATGAAGAGGATGACTTTGTTGCATGATCGCCGCAAGCGAAAGAGGGAAGATGTGGAGTCCTCCGGCTTTCACAAAATGGTGGAGACTGGCGTTTCCCATCGCTCAATAATTCTCCATCCTTAGCAAATGGAAGAAGAAACCTAGGCTCTCTTCAGTACGACAACCAAGGTCAATTATTTAATGATCTGCAGGAATCAAAATTAGTGTGGTCAAAAGGATGCTTGCTACCAAGGGGAACCCTGTTCTTCATTTTTTCTGGAAGCGAGGGACATTGATCGTCATTGCAGTCTTAGCGCTTTTCGGCTGTTCCAAGCGAGCACAGAGTGCGAAACAGCTAATGCTTCATTCTAGTTGTAGGCACGACCTCTTAGGCACTCAGTAATTGACATTCTGGTAGTCGCGATCTTGTCTCAGCTGTGCGCGGCTGCTTTGCGTATTCAGAGTTGCTGCATCAACCTCGATGTCGGTAAGCCGAACAAAGTCGTCGCTTTGTCCATTCTTGAGCTTTGTGCTTCTTGGTATGATACAATTATCGCTGTTGGCAGATTGGAGATTGTTTGACCCTTTACTTGGCCCCCGAGATGTCCCGGAGACTAGTTTTGGCCAGAAAGTCTGGATCAAGCCACGTACTGCTGGCATGGAGGCGCATATAATCCCAACGTGGAGTTCGACCAAACTCCAATATCCTGGTGCAAGGTAGTCATCTGAGAACGCATTAGTGAGCTTTTCCGTAGGTTGTTTCAACAACTCACACGTTGGGTTCTGAGTGTTCCTAAACTGAACGAGATATTTCAGTCGCACTGCGGAAACTACTGTGACACTGCTTTAAATTAGCTTTCTATTTCCGTAGGTAGATTTTTCGAGACTCACAATAAGCCGGTCAAAAACATGAGCATGACGCCGAATTTTTTCCGCCTTGACATATTCATCTTGAAGAGCTCCCCTAGTGGCAATGCAAGAACGATGAGATCTAGGACAATGTTGAAAGCCGCAGCCAACCAGCCTTGGAGATGGAAGTCATTGCACCATCCTTCGTGTTCGTTGTCCCATTGTTGCCACATATAGTTGATGGGGGTGCACTGGAAGAGTGTCGCAAAGAAGAATGCTATACCATATGCTGCACAGGCACCCATTGTAATGAAAATCATGAGTTGCAAGCGTTTCGCTGGAAATATCCGCAGGAAGAAGCACAAGATAGAGATCTTGTTGATGGCCAGCCCGACCAGGTAGCAAAGCTCGCCAACAAAAAAGTATTCGAGAACGTTGCTGATATTGCCAAATGGCAAGGTCCATATGTCTTTTCCAAGGCCGTTGTCTGCAAGGAGAGGAGCGAGAATGGTTGGTGGTATTGCAAGTGCTACCGTTAACAGCATGGTCCAGTCATCCCAGAATAGCTTCCTCTGATGCATAAGGAGCCGGAAAATGATCCTGATCGTGAATATAACAACAGCAACGGCACCGCAGCTGAGCCCAATGATAGTCATGTCTGCAGAGTGATCTCGAATCTCAGCACCACACACAGTTGAAGATGCATTCTTGGTCGTCAAGAGCTCTTTGACAGTACAACCTTGGGAAGCACATAGACCAATCTGGTCATTCAGTGCGACGTTGGTGCATAAGCATGTCTGATTGAGGCCAGATTCTGTCATACAGCTTGATTGAGGAATGAGCTCCGTCATACAAGTCAGCTGTTCACAAGTTAGAGATAAACTCAACCATGAATCACGTTGACATACCGAGCAATTGGGATAAAGGGCGGCAAGTTGCGCTATATCGGTGCCCTGCGCGAGTACATTTGTTAAGGCAAGCAGAAAGCTGATAACGAATGGAACCAAGACCATTTTGTCGATAATCTTGAGGTTCGAGGATGAATGTCCCGCATTAGACTCCTAGAGAGGCTCTCTTGAAAGATGTGCTTTAGATAGCTAAAAGTCCAAAGACAGCTTTGACGTTGACATGCTGGGAAGTAAAGACCAACCTCGCGAGCATTGACGTTTGGTCACCCGAACGTCAACTGCAACAAGCTTATGTAACTACTTCGGCATATGTCCATGTATTCACTGTTTGCTCTGAATTCTTTGTCTAGAGCCCGGTCCCTGAAGAGGTGTCTCCTCATGTAGCGGGGCGGAATATTTGTGGACCAGCCAGGGCCAAGGTTCTCTGCCAGAGAAAAATACTGTGACCATCGTGAAATGCCGGCACTAGTCCGAACATGATACAGGAGCACTACTCGCAACTGTAAAGGTGCAAAGCATGCTGTTCCATGTCTAGCGCGGCTAGAAATGTACACGGGATTTGCTAGCGTAGACTGTAGGCATGTATGCACGCTGAGATGAGCGAATGACTTCTTTGAAACTGGAGTTTTCCATGCCTGCTTTAGTATCAGCTGGTAATCACGATGTGTCAACGGCAGCCACGGGGAGAGAGGACGTAGCTATGTCACGCGATGATCTGCAGAGATGTTAGGGACTCCGTTTTTGTGAATCTTCTAGTGAATGGCGATCATTTCCGTATATGACTTGTAGTCGTTCCATCTGCAAGGCACCATTTTACTATGACAGGCTCATCCTAGTATGCAAGGATAAATCCTGGGCACAACGCCAAGATCTGGGGCTTAGAAGTCCCAATGCAACAGCTTGTTTCGCTAAATTGGCACGAAGCCAATTATCATCGAAATTAAAAAGTCAAAAGTCTTCCCGTTGAAGCCTAAGCCCGTTTCCGCTGGAGTAATTCGGTTCCGCTGAGGAAATTCGGTACCGCTGGAGAAGTTCAGCACCACTGAGTGCCTCATTGCATGTCGCTGGAAACCACTTGAAATCCTAGCTTCAGAGTCTGTAGCTTGGTTTTGGAGTATTTTGTGTGCCAGGTGAATCCAAGCCTGGAGATCTTCTGGCGCCACGCATTCGTTTATGCTTGGATCTACAGCTTTAAGCATAGGGTGATCATCCCGACTGTTGCATATACCTTCGTGCACTTGTGAGCACTAGCTTATACCACAGCGCTGTCAACATGACGAGTTCTACTCCCTGGTCGGCTTCTGCTCTGGTGCTTTTCAGGAAATTTTCTTCCCACTGTTGTTCTCAACAGTTCGCCATTTTTCAACTCACTGTAGTCGTTCATTGTCTTTTGTCATTCATTAAGTCTCTTGCGCATTCGCGTTTGGCATCTTTTGGGCATCGTGATGCATTTGATCGTTCTTGCAATAAGTTTTTTTACCTACTTCCTTACATCGTCAGCTTTTCCGAATCCCGAAAACGTCGCTCGATACGTTCGTGCGGGCACTATAAGCCTATCAAAGCTCTCATATCATGATGTGGCCCATTTTGTGCATACTCGCAATTCGAAGAGGCTTTTGATTGATCCGTTGGCATCGCCAATAGACGGTAAGGATGGATTGCACAGAAAAAGAGAATGCTGATATCTTTCATAGTATTTGGCGATCATGAGTGGCGGGAGCCGAAGTTTCATGCAGGAGCTCAACGAGGTCCATGTCCAGGTTTAAATGCATTGGCGAACCATGGCTACATATCTCGGGACGGTGTGGCAAGCGTCAGTCTTGTCAGGTGGTGCAGTTGGGCTTTGTGTTAACTATGTTGCCGCAGTTTCTCGATGTGATCGCAGTCATGAATGACGGTGAGAGACTCTGCAGGTAACGGCTGGTTCCAACTAACTCATGGCAGTGTATGGCATGGGTATCGATCTAGCAACAATATTATCAGTGATGGGTACGGTATGGACAGGAGACGCGTTATCCCTCACCCCTGGATTTTCTCTTGATGGAGAGTCTAAAAAGGTCACCAACCTGCTCGGAAATTTGTTAGGTTTACTGGGTGACCCACGAGGGATTGGTCGATCTCATAATTGGCTTGAGGCTGATGCTTCCCTGACGAGAGACGACCTCTATCTCACTGGCGATGCGTCCACTATGAATATGAATAAGTTCTTGGCTCTGTACAATCGAGCCGATAGTGGTACGGGTATCATCACCACCGATAGTATCCTGGAGCACTCACTTGACGGCCTTCAGGAGTGTATCGAGACAAATCCGTACTGCTGGTATGGTCCATACACTGGAATGATAGCACGAAATGCTGGTATCGCATTTGCTGCACGCCTTCTGAGCAACCATTCAGAAGAGACACCTGGCGGCCTTATGAGTGAGTTGTAGTTGTTCCAATTATGGCTGAGATAATACTAACCACTCACAGCCAAAGAGATTTTGCAATCATTCTGGGGGGTTGTTGAGGCTGATGATGGCAGTCTTCAATACAAAAGAGGATGGGAAAGAATTCCAGAAAACTGGTATAGAATTCCGGTTGACTATGGATTAGTGAATCTGAATCTTGATCTTGTGGACTGGATTATCAGGTATCCTAAATTGGCGTCTATCGGGGGCAACACTGGAAGAGTCAACTCCTTCACGCCCTTGGACATATCAAACATCACATCTGGACTGCTTGACACTGGTACATTGCTTGAGGGAAACAACTTGATCTGCTTTGTACTGCAGATTGTGAAGGCTTTCTCGCCAGACTCACTTTCGTCCTTATATGCAACTCTTGGGGTGGTCCTTGACCTGCTGACAGACACCCTTGGAACCACGTTAACTGATCTTTCCTGCGCCCCATTCGAAGATCTGAAATATGGAGGTCAGCCATTGTGGGAAGGGCTGTTGGATGCATATGCAGGTGCGGCGAAGGCTGGATCAGCCCTCTGATCTAGCGATAAGGATACATTTCAGGTGAAATGACTCGGCCAATGTAAGAAGTGTGAAACCTGGTTGAAGTGCATGTACATAGTGGTTCAATGATTGTAGGGCAAATAGGGCAGATAACCGAATACAGTCCGACTGTTGACCGCCAGTAAAGTGGGTTGAATTCTTGTATGCCTTCGTGGGACTAGGTATATAGGCTTATGTAGGACAAGGAGGCCAAACTCTAACCGAGTCTTGCAACTCCATTAAGATTGTAGTCTTGGCTGATCATTCAACAGGCCTCGATAGGCGACACGATTATTGGAGGGGCTTTGTCAGTAATAGAGCGGTGTGTAAAGTTGCGCTGACACCCTGTAAGTGTGAGCGCTGAATGGCATCCTCCACTTGGTACGTGTCACGCAATGGAAGGGGCTTTGGATCTGAGGCCAGTCAGACCTTAGCGGCAGCGGCGAGAACTCACTGGAGTTATCACACTTTATGACGCTATGGTGAAATGTTTATCGGCATGCTTGCAGAAGTCCAACTTTCAACCGGCTGCACAAAATCGAAACTCCAAGGCCACTCTTCAAAAAATTCGGTTGCAAGTTGCCAAGGTATATTACTTGGTATATCTGACCCGAAGTCCGCTGCTTCCGCTTGCCCTGTACCACTCAGATTACTCTGAGATCCAGTGTGTGCAGGAAAGGCATTCTGCTGATCCCGTTGGTTCTTCATGTAACTATCAATCTGTTCCACAAGATTTCGCAGTCGCTGGGCGCTTATGGCTGAGTGTATCCCATGATCAAGATTTTCAAGTAGTTGGGCAAGAGCTAGCAAGACAACTCTGACTTGCTCATAGGCCATTTCGGAAATGGGCTCCTCGAAGATACTGCCTAGAATTGCGCCGATCCCGGCAAGGTGATGCAGTAAAGGTGAGCTTATAGCTCGAAGATATGCAACAGGAATTCGTGTAAAGGCGTCAACTACTTCGCTTGCAATCTTGCAGCGCTCCTCGATACTTCTTCCCCCTGAAGCGAACAGCATCATCCGGAGCAGCTGAACAGTAGCGGTAATGTTGGCGGCCTGGAAGCTGTAGCGATCACTGGGAGTCCTTGTCAGCTACTAACCCAATATTGTTAACAAAGTATTCAAGAAAAGCTAACCCTGCCGGATTACAGGTGACTTCCGACACCTCTTTGAAGCACTGAGGAAGATTGCCGTACAGTTGCATGACCGAGTCGGAGACAGAAGATGCCAGAACTGTGGTCCTATCATCAAACATTTTAGTGATAAAGTTGCACCTATGCCTCTTTCCATCACGAAAATTTGTGATGACATGTTCCAACACGCGATAAAGATCAGTCGTGAAGTTCCAACCACACAACCAACTACTACTTCCTATTTCACCCTGTCTAGCACTTGGACTGGGAGCAATATCGACAGAAGATAGCGCTTGTTTATTGTAACCTCGATCATCAAAGAGCTCGTCGTCCAGCTCAGTGGTGTAGGCAACATTGGCCTGTCGCTCTCTGACATGTGTAATACCATTCCAGATAATGGAGGCGTAAATTTCGAGCGTGTACATGGACCAGAACTGTAGCTTGGTCAGCGTCGGCCTATTTGAGCTCGAAATCTCTCACCAGCCGTCTTCGCTCCTCAGTTTCAACGATTCCAATGCCTTGCGGCCAGTTTGACTCGTCGTGCAAGCCATCCATTGCAACCCTTGTATGATATCTGCCCAGATATGCTTGCATCTCGCGGATTCTTCCATATTGGATTGCTGCAAGGGCAAGCAGAGCACATGCTCGCAATGAGTTCAGGTTTTGTGTTTGTTTAACCTCCATGTCTGTGCAAGCATTTACAGCAGCATCATAGAAGACCTCCGATTGCACTTCGGTGAGCTCCAGCAAATCCCAGGACGGATTGAACAGTGCTTGATCCCGTACTCGGGCTGACACTAATGCGCACATAGCCATTGTAACTGCGAACAAGTTCCTGTCGGAGGTATACTCGCCGCGAGAGATCTGCAACTTCTAGTCAGCACGCTGGTTGACGAAGGTCTTTGGGGTGGGTGGGCTGAAGTGCAATACACCATAACGGCTCACTATGAACTGATTTGACAGCCACAGTTACCGCGGAGACTTAAAAAGCTGGCTTCCAACATGCGGTGGCTGTTTACTGTCTGACTGGAATGGCCTCACTGTGTGGGAATTGAGAACTAAAATCACCCTTCAAATCTTGGTCCAGGTTCCACAAAGACTATATACGATGTTCAATACGACTCACCCGACGAATATGGGTCGGCCGGTGAAAAAGCGGAAAGATGGGGTAGACAATTTCAAAGTACACCTCGGATAGACTCATCACAGCGGCCTGACTAGCGACGAAAGGTGCCGTCCAAGTCTGACGTAATGATCCAGGTACACCTTGAGATAGTCAGTCGGAGAACATAAGATATGTTTGTACTGGTGCCAAAGACGACCTGAATGCAATATGCCATCAAATTATAAAGCCATATGTAGAAGAAATGCAAGGGTAAGTGCCGCATGAAGGAGTGGAAGTGTTGACAGGACTACTTGTTCTTCCAAGCTTCTTACCTGATGACGCATCACCCCGTACGTGAGATATCCCAATCACAGCTCCAATATCTTGAAGTGTGTCACCACGTGAAGCGAATCTCGACTTCGGCTTGACTCCTCTTCTCTTGACCTCCCGCTCAAAAGTACATGGCTGATTGAACTGAATGCAATTATGGCATTGTAAGGAGCTGGGACTTCTGGAGCAACGTATACTGCGCTGATGACAGTAATCACACGCTCGCGTGATCCGCCTCAACTTGGCGGTGCGGAGTTGTTCTTCTGGCAGCATGGTTCGAGCGATGATGAGCCAGACAAGCCCTCGCCACTGCACAAGCTTTATCGCGATGTCGCGTTTTGTGTCGGTGAGTTTCCGCTTTGCATGGAGATTATTGTGCTTCCGTATTCATAAGCGAGCCAGAAGCGTGAATAGCGTGCACATATGGTAGAATGATAAAGAATGTACAAACGTATACCTGTTGTGTCAGTCAGGGTACAGCGATATTATCGAAGGCTGATAGCAGGATCACGAGACATGCTGGAAGAAGCCGAGGTTTTAACATGTGACTGTCTTGGCATTTCATGACGCGAGGGCCACGATGCGAAGCTTTCCCTCAGTACCTCTTTGTCGCAATGTTTTGCGCACCGAATCTTACCAAACTTCAGATACGACCAAACATTGCGGATCTTACGTAACTAGTCCAGGAGGAGCGAACGCATCTTGTGGTGCAGTGAACCCTGAGATCTTTTTGAATTGAGTACGCTTTCGAGCCGCGTGTGGAATCGAGAACAGGTTGGTGAAGCAGGGCCGGAGTGCTATGTGTGACGACTTTCTCATTCGATTACTGTGCGACAGAACGATTGAGACATTACAATACAGGACTACAAGATACGCAGGCTTAAAATCATTCTCATGCACTACCACTTATTATCGAAGACTTTCCCGTTGACATAATTGATCATCTCTGAAACCGGTGCCAGATGATCCTTCCTACCACCAAACTCCATACCATGCCTCATAACTCGTCGAAAGTTGACACCTGGGCTGACCTTCCCGAGCACGAATTCCCGTTGAGTTTCCACACGGCTCGGAACCGGTATGCTCCGGCCGACTATTGCCTCCATGCCTTGCCACGCGAACGTGATGGCCTCCTTTGCATCTGCAGGAATGCCTGCTTCATCGAGCATCACTATCCGAGTATCCGGAAAAGCAGCCTGCATGTACTTCGTGATGTTGGGATTCTTCGCCCCACCACCACACATGAAGATCTCTGCGATCGGACCGTACTGGCGCGGCATATACCGGTGATAATGCTCGACGATGGCTTGCGCGGTGATGCGCGTTATCGTCGCAACAATGTCATTTGGTGACAGGCCCTTGGCCTTACCTCCTTCGATCAGGTCATGCGCAATCGTGTCTCTGAAGACTTCACGCCCCGTGGTCTTGGGAGGTTCGAGCTTGAAATACGGGTGAGTGGTGAGGAACTTATCCACTATCTCCTGATCGACCGTTCCTGCAGCACCCATCTCTCCGTTCTTATCATACTCCCGTTCGCCGTTCGTGAAGTACCGGACAGCAGCATCGATAAAGACATTGCCCGGTCCAGTGTCGAAGTCAAAGAACTCTGGATTCAGCCTGCTGTCCTTGTCTGGCGGGATGAAGCAAACATTGGCAATTCCACCAATGTTCTGGCAAGCCCTCAGCTTTGTTGGGTGGTGCAGCACAAGAGAGTCGAAGAAAGCAATCAATGGTGCGCCTTGTCGGCCTGCTGCCTGATCTGATACTCTGAAATCGGTGACTGATGTGATGCCAGTCCTGGAAGCAAGGATTGCACCTTCGGCCATTGTCAAAGCAGATTTGGTCTGCCCAGGTTCGGGCATGCTGAGGAGCCATATCGTCTGACCATGAGAACCAATAACATCGATTCTGTCAAGAGAAATTCCCTGCTTTTGCGAAAATTCCTTCACCGCTGCTGCAAACGTTTCACCAAGAAGAACATTGACTTCTGATAGCTCTTCTGGCGTTGTTTTATTGTGATAGATCATATCCATCACTCGTTTCTTGATTTTTGGCTCTAGCGGCACTTCGTCACAAGCAAGGAGCTCGAAATGCATTGGAGCTGATGGCGTTTCCTGTCGAAAGCGGCACAATGCGCAATCAACGCCATCCATAGAAGTTCCAGAGTTCAATCCAAGCACCGTCAAATCCAAACCTGCCTCATGATGACCATTCGTAGTACTGTTCGCGCTGCCATTTGACCAATCTGTTGGCAGCGAGTGCATTATGCTGCCCATGATACGTCCCTTGGAATGTGATGGGTAGAAACTGCAGAAGTCGGCGGCTTTGTTCCGTGTAGTGACAGACTTGGGCTGAAAGAGGTAGACTTGCAACACTAAATATCACGTCGGAAGATTTAGCCCGTCTTTTGACCGTGTGGGCCACATTCCTACCGCTATATACGGGGACGCTGAGTTTGCCGTTGAACACATGATTCGTCCGGAGAGCGAAGTGGGAACCCAAAGGGTTCCGGAGCACTTGACCCATCAAGATGCGCCGCGTCTCGGTAGAACGGCTAAAAGGCTCATTTGAAGGTTCGTTGCCACGAGCACCCTTGTCACTTACTCCATCCTCCTTCTGAACAACATCCTCCAGTGTCGTCACAGCCACTGGACCTTTTCTCCAAACTCAAGTTGTCCCGAGCTTATGATAAGCTGGAAGCTTTGATAAATTGTCAAAGCTATCAGCCGACGAAGATGATTGCAAGTATCAGAACAGAGCGTCAAGAACAGGTTTTGGAATGCCGACCACGGCCTACACATAGGTCTTGGGTGGCAAAAGGCTTCAACATAAACTGGTAGCAGCAGCAGGTACTAACTTCCGGATTGAATAGTTTGAGTGAGTGTTGCACGCGTGTGTCATAAAACAGCACAGATCAGTACAACTTTATCTGTCTAACATCCAAGAACTCAAATCTTTGTCCAATGCGCAATATGGACATGGTGCGTCTTGATAACCCTAGCTATGATACTATACTGATATGTCCGCAGTATGACTTGAGGGGTAAAACAGCAGTCGTAACAGGGGCCGCCAGAGGCCTCGGTCTAGCTTTCGCAGAGGCTCTGGCGTCAGCAGGCTGCAACATTGCCGTGGTTGATATCCTGCCAAAACCATTGGATGCACTTTATGAGCTGCAATCGAAGTATGACATAATCGTGAAATACTACCAAGGAGATATCACATCTCAGACGCAAGTTCAAGAGATCGTTTCGCAAGTCGTGCGAGACTTTGAAAGAATTGATATCAACATCAATGCTGCTGGTGTTGTGACCGATCAAGCTTTTCTAACAACCTCACCGGAGAACATTCAGCGGACGTTTGCAGTCAACGTCAATGGATCTTTTTTCGTTGCTCAGGCATGCGCCAATGCCATGGTTAACAGATACAAGTCTGAGCATGGCAACGTACCAACCAAGAATGCAACGACAGGAACTATTGTCTTCATTGCCAGTATTGCAACACACATCGTCAGCTCAGCGCAGCAGATTTCGTGCTATACGGCGTCGAAGGCTGCGGTCAAGGGCATGGTTAAACCTGTGGCGATGGAGTTGTCCAGATATGGCATTCGCGTGAATAGCCTCAGCCCAGGCTACACGATGACCGATATGATGCGAGACCTGCAAAACCGACAACCCGATCTGGTGAAACAGTTTGAAGGAGAGACATTGTTTGGAAGAATAGGTCTCCCGCAAGAGCTTCAAGGTGCGATCTTATGGTTATGTTCTGATCGTGCAAGTGGATGGTATACAGGCCAAGATTTGTTGCTCGATGGAGGTGCGAGTTCGTGGAAGCATCCTGTAATATCGAATTGATTGACGTTGCCTGCTTGGTTACAGTATCTCAGGTAATACGTAGAGTGAACATGTTACTGGAATTTTGAATGCACCGGGTGACGCAGGTTTGGCCCTGAAAGCGATAACATTCGTCCTTTGAGAGCACCGACAACGAGAGGTACCGGCGGACGCTTTGACCCGCTCAGCAATGAGCTCTTAGCATAATTACATGAGTAGAACTTTCAGAAGACGTTTCATTGAATATTGTCACTGACAAAGCTGTTCTTGTTGTGATTGTTAACGTTATTGGTAGTGTGCTTGTCGGCCTTTGACACCTACGAGTCTAGCACCGAATCCTACCTGGAAAGTCATGCATTGCAGACTCATTGTGTCGGTTTCACCACGTTAGGTCAGAGTCTAACAGCAAAAATACTGCCATTAGCGTGGACTTGATAACAGAGCATGTGCCACCTGTCAGAAAGACATTTCCAAAATCAGTCCTAGATGAATATGTACAGCGTATACTGACTATCTGTTCGCTCATTCACAAAAACATCCCCTTAACTGCCCCAACTTCAACAATTGTACACCTCCAGAAAAGCTTAATGTCCACAGCATCCCGGCAGCGTGTTACTCAATCTTTTCCACGTAACTCATATCTGCTCTCGTTTTGACCTGGCCTCCTTCGACACTCACGATCGAAAACCTTCGAGGATCAAGGTTGGTCTCGCCGTCAACCTCATCAAGCAGCATTCTCGCAGCAACGGCTATGTTTCCACCAGCTTCAGCTACACGGCGGTCGTACTCAGCCATGTTCATGCTAACCAGTGGGCTGTCACTTGTGAACAGGAGGTCGACTTCTTCAAGCGAGCGTCCAGCGGTCTCTGGATAGAAGAAGTGTATGATTGGAATCACCACAACATTCATGCATCCGAAGAAGATGAATGCCCACCATCCAATGTTAGCAAGCATGATCGGAATGACGAAAGTCGTCATACCACAGCCAATAGCCCAACCCAAGATTGTAAACGAATATCCCTTGGCCCGAACCTCCTGAGGCCAGATCTCTGTACCATAGATCCAGCACGGTACGATGTTGAACATAGTGAAGAAGAAGACGAAGGAGAAAGTAAAGGCAGAGCCGGCAGCTCCTAGGGCCCGCGATTCGGACGGATTCGAGGTGACACGGTCTTGGGACGTCTTGATCAGAGCCGCGACAAGAAAGAGCGACAAACCTTGAATGACGAATGAGATTTGAAGAGACTTTCTGCGCCCCAAACGGTCGACGACCAGTGCTGCCGCAGCCGTGCCGATGACACCGAAAGTGTTAAGTAGTCCAGACATCCAAGCCGCTTTGTAAGAGTCGAAGCTTGCAAGCTCGAAAAGCTTTGTTGCCCAGGAGACCATGACCAAAATACCAGTCCATTGCTGAATCTGTTGAAGAGCAAGGCCAAGCACAGCGCGGCGTCCGAGATGTAATTTGCCTGAGTAGCGACCACCAAGGAAGATGTTGAGATAGTTGTTACGTTTGTGGTAAGATGCCTCAACTACAGCTTCGAGTAATTCCACCTCCTTGAGGATGGCTGAATCGCTGATATTCTTGTCACCCCGAATTTTGCACAATATGTCAATAGCATCCGATCTTCGATGATTAGCCATAAGCCACCTGGGTGATTCTAAGCAATAGTTAGCCTGAGCGCTGGGTTAGGTCAAAGAACTGCATCTCACCTGGTATAAAGAAAACTGTAAACGCAACAATCAACATTGGGATGCACATAAAGCCCAATGGGAAGCGCCATTGAAAATTGACATCACTGTTGCGCGTGCCAAAATTGATCCAATTGGCGAGAAAGATACCGAGAAAGTTGGAGACAAAGACGAGTGAAAAGTTCGAGCCGCGATCATGAGCCTCGGATAGTTCGGACACCCAGGATGGAATGAGGACATTGATGAAGCCAATACCCAGACCAGCAATGATTCTGGCGCAGATGAACATGTTGGAATTGATTGAACCACACTGGAGAGCGGATCCTATCAGAGAAAGCACAGCACCAGTGAAAGTACCTTTCTTTCGGCCAAACTTGTCACCAAACCATCCACCAATAAAACCACCAAAGATTGCTCCAAAGTAGTATGCAGCAGCGAGACCACCCTGCTTGGTAGTCTTGGTGACCATGCTCTGATAACCGATCTTTGACATGGCGATGAAACCAGGCGTACCGGAGACATTGCCATAGACGCCTTGGTTGTAGCCCTCGTAGACTAAAGCGACCGCGCTAAATAGATTGAGTAGTATCAGGACGCCCCGGCCTGGCAGGGCACGCCATGGTTGGAAGGCCATTTTTGATCCGAGCCTAGCTTAAACACGAGGCGGAAGGACTTAGAAAGATGGAAACTGAGAAGCGCTGTTTGGAAAAAATCGAGACTGGACGTGTTCAGATCTTAGGGGGAAGATGATCATATATACACCTTGACGAGGCCAGCTTGGGTATCGACAGGTGACTTCTAGGGTCCTTGCTGCTCAGACCTTTTCACTCTCGTCACGCGGAGCTTCCCCATGACACAACCCCGTCTCTTGGAACTAGCGACTCCAGATATGACTTCTAGCGTGTGTCTAGCAGTAATATGCGGAGTGGAGAAGAAGCAGTTTGAAGCAGAAGTGCTGTATGGACGGCTAAGCTTAAAAGGATAAACGGTCGAATGCCTCGCTTAAACGCTTAAAGACGGGGTTTAGGCTCCAATGATCCGAGGCAATCACACATGCACAAAAGATCAGGTAAGCAGATCTAAGGGATCATCGTCCGATCCTGTTGGTTTATGAGATGCCGTCACTGTATACACGGAAAGGGTCCCGGAATGTTATGCATAGCTTGCTGCGTGTCAGTCCCGCCGTGCAAGGCGTTGATCTCACTTTAGTAAATACACGCTCACCACATGCCTCCAAAACCAGATGTGGGGAAGAAGCTGTGAATCCATAGTTAAGCCTATGTAATGCTGTTTTACTCCCGTTTCACCCCAGGATGCTAAATCGCTGACCCGGGGCTCTTTCCAACACAATAAAATGCATGAATTTCTGGCCAAAACCAATTCACCCTTACTCAAAAACCCGGGAAGCAGTGTCGTCAAATCCGATCTGTAGAGCGATAAAAACTCCACCTGACGCCTGATAACCTTCAGCAGAAAACTTGTCTTCCTTAACGATATGTCTGGGAAACAGGTCTGTCGGTGGGCAGCCCTTTCTTTGTCAAATATCGCATCCGTCTTTTTCCCCGATTTGCTTGGCCGAAAAGATGCTCAATTCGAACACCAGCTTGTTGCAATTAGTACGACGGGCTCCAAAGAGCGTGCTCAGAAATGGCTAGCGGACAACAAAATTCCCAGTGCGGAATCCATAGTCATTTATCACTCATGGAAGAGTCTGTTACAAGAAGGCAACTTCGATATTGTCTACATTTCCACGCCACATCCGTTGCATTACGAAGAGGTCCTGAAAGCTTTAGAATGCAGAAGGAATATTCTTGTGGAAAAGCCAGCAACGATGAATGCTGCACAATATCGAAAATGCATTGAGCTGGCAAACAAACAGGGAGTTGTGGTCATGGAGGCCATGTGGACACGGTATCTGCCCGCCACCCGGTACTTCAAGGAGGAGTTGTTGCCTAGAATAGGCGAGGTCAGGAGGGTTTTTTCTGATTTTTCGTTCCCAATAGTTGGACCTGAGCTTGAGAATAGTTCCAGGTTCCTCGATAAGGCTGCCGGCGCCGGAGCACTGTTAGATCAAGGGGTTTACGCTCTTACCTGGGCAGATCTTGCGCTCAATGGTCTGACGGTAGAGGAGACCAGAGTTGTGCATGCATCCTCTCAAAGTGTGCCCGGAAGGCCAGGGGACATTGATGACATAAACACGGTAATTCTGACGAATGGAAAAGCGACTGGAATCATCTCGACGAGTATGACAATCCCAGGTTCCAGCAAGCCAGCCTTCTACATGCGGCTTCAAGCGAAGAAAGCTGCGCCTGCTGTAAGGATTGAAGCGACCGAGGCTTCGGTTGCAATACCTTTCCCATCAATCCGACCAGAAGAGTTGCATGTGCAGTGGTATGGGTACCAGCATCTTAATGAAGACGGTACGGAAAGAGACGAAGTCATCCGGAAAGCTGTGCAGGGCTGGGGAATTTGGTATCAGGCCGACGTCATTGCAGAGGCTGTCTTCACTAATAAACCTGGTGTAATTGATGCTGAGGAAAGCCTGAGAGTGCTTCAGTGGATGGATGATGCCAGGGGAATGGCTGGTATAACCTATGATACCAAGCTTGAGACAGTTTAGATCCGCTGGCGAGTACTTTCCAATATGTGGAAAGAAATGACCTCAATTGTTGAGTGAGTAGAGGCCAGAGTCATCCACGCAACGGAGAGGCGTACACCGACCCACTCCACTCATCCTATCTCGAAATTGAAATACACACAAGCCCAGCACTAAACGAGTCCTTGAATGTGATTGCTCCTGCGAGTAGACCTTGTCCGAGTGAGGCGTAGAAGATAACGACAATACGCAGGAGCATCCCTCATTCGACTCAACGCTCGCAAAATATCAAGTCTCTACCTGACTTTTCAGCCTCTCGACCTCTATCCCGCTGACATTCAAGTCTGGAGTTGTTGATAGGTGAAAATGACGGTGGTAATGATTTCAAGAGTGATTATAATAACGTACACCAAGTTAAGTGATAAGAATGGATAACTCCTCGAAAACATGACCTGTTAAGCAAAGCCGTGACTACGTCTTACACAGCATGACCAGAGCGCCACATACTATGATGCTCATGGTAGATTAATTAACCACGTATTGGCCTAATTTTAACCGCTAATCAATACCAGTTGATCGGCGAGTTAATGTATAATCAATTGCGTATCGAATCTCCAGTCGAACTATACTAACACTTAATTAATAACGATCCGCGATCCTACCTACAGTTAGATCGATAATAACTAACGGTTAACCCGCAGTTAACTATCGATTAACTAATTGTCGACTAACAATTAGATCGAAAGTTAAAAATAGCTTATTGTTTCTCTATGTTTAGATAGAGGTAGTAATAGTATAGTACGGAAAGTCGATAACAGAACCTGTAGCAACGAGACAATATACCACAGGCAATCGTTGCCATAGACCTCGATGATAATACCTTTTCGGTGCTACCTGAGAGGCACTGGTGTTAGCATCTTACTAAACTATCAATACGGTCATTTTCCTTTTCGCATTTCCCCAGTATACATCATTTCTGTAAACATCGAACATTCCTACTCTTCGATATTTTTTGGGTTGCGCTTGTATTTCAAGCAGAACGAGCCCACAAATCCGATCTGGTTTGCCCCCATGCGGTGGTTTTCCTGTTCCAAGCTGAAAGAGCACAAATTTTTGCTCTACAAGCTTGTCTGGGTCTGTATCGAAGTAAACAAGAGCATTCTCTGTAGCGCTTGACCTTTGAAATGCATCGTTCGATACCAATGCACGGCCTCGGGGAACTGCATTGTTTGTCCACCATGAACTATCCCCTGGAACTGTATCTTCCACCCACCGTGGACTGCTCTCAGTTGTTTGTGCAATATGAATTCCATAACATTTTCTGCTGCTTGAAGATAACAACCTCGGTGTTTGGCTGCACATATCTTCCGAGATTTGAACAAATGCACCAAAGCCGTCAAGCTTAATACGAGCCTGGGATATGGCGCCGTAAGCATCTTTTGTGCTCAGAGTTACTTCTGCTTCCACTACCTTAATGGTTTCAGGTACTTTGACATACGTTTCTTTACCCTCATTATCAACATCAAGCTTCCAATACCCACCGAACCAGTCATCCCCATAGTGCTTGACGGATCCGTTGTATGACGCCCAAGACCAAGAAGGAATACGATTGTCAAGTATGGTCGGAGGCCACACACGGGATTCACCAGTAATGCCGATAGTGTTTCTACTCTTCTCAGGATACCAACACAAGCCCGTGAGCAAACCATCGCGCCAGAGTCCTGCTAGATATTTGTCATTCGGATCCCGTTTTGCAGCGATTGATCTAGCAATTCCAGCAATGGCGACGAGCTTGTCTGTTGCCACAGAAAGCTGTCTACGAGAGTACATCTCGACCAGTATCGACCAGGCGGACTTAACAGAGCTCATACCCTGTTTTCTGCTTTGCATCACTAGATTTTGTGAATCAAGGACTCTTTCCGGAGACAGTTCGGCAGACATTGCCTTTGCCACTTCTGTCTTCAGTGCCATCTCTGGTTCGTCTTCGCTTGCAATACACGTACGACATTCCCACAAAATCCTATCCCTGGTGAAATGCAGTATCCTGGGCGAAAGTTCACGTTCTTGCAACGTCCAACCGCGTGTCGACAGTGGACCTTGCAATGCTCTAGCGAAGAATTTTGGTTTAGGATAGATGAATACTTCAGCATTTGCAGGATTCCCGTCAAAGCGGCCCAAGACTCCCTCCATTAGGCTACCGCCACGAGGCACTGTCCAAATGTTCTTTGCCCTTATGGAAATTCCTTCGGCATAAGTACGGTCACGGGTCATGAACAGACCGTCGAGCCCATTTGCTGCATCTGCAGCACAGATCGTGAAATCGGCGCATGAATAAATCATTTCCATTTTTGCGCATTCCTGTACAATTTCATCCGCATCATCTTGAACTATGCATAGTGAGTCGATCCAGAGGTATTTCGAACCCAAGGCGTGGACTGTCTTGATGGAATCTTTAAAGGTTTTTGACAACTCCACCCAGTCGATGCTGATGTAACGTTGGTCTACGTTACTTTTGGTCGTTTTAACGAAACCCGTTCCACCTCCCCAGCAGTGGCTGAGTGCGACATATTTCTCATCTGTGGGTAGAAGAGCGGCTGATAACACAAGACGGATGTTGAATGTGCCATGATCTTCGTTGTCGACTTGAATCAGTCGTTTCGGTGCCAATCCATCCTTACTCCTTTTGATTTTGCACTGCGGGTGGGATGATTGACAGATTTCGAGCCATTTCTGACAGAGTTTATATGCGCCAGGAGAGTCCGCCGCCTCGAAAATTATAGCCTTTTTCGCATATCCCAAGCCCATCTCTGGCGTTCTCCAAAGTAGCTGGCCTACCCTGGTCGCATCGGTAACTTCAAGCTCACCTTCCTCCCGCACTGCCAGTATTATGCCCGTGTCCTCCGGGTGCCGCTTGTGCTTAGGCTTCGCAGGACGGGACCAACCATGTCTGAGAATTGGTATGCCGGCCTTCTCACGCTTCACAACGCTTCCAACAGGCTCTGCCTCGTCGAGCGCTCGTCTGAGAAGGCTGCATAACTCACAGCCATTGTAGATGGAGGTCAGAAGCTCTTCGTTAGCAGAAACCTCATCGCTGTCATCGTGATGTCCAAAACGGTCGCGCCAGGCTTTGCCATCGGGAAAGTACCAGCTGTGCATCTTCGTTGGGAGGAAGAGATCAAGGCATATGGACTGACAAACTTCACATAGCTTCGCCATTTTATCTCATTGGCAGAATATCAATTTGAGAAGCAATTGCTACGCCTAGGAACTGAAAGCGCAAGAGACTGGATAAAGTGTTTGGGAAATTAGTGGGGATCTTTCTTTGGGTCGTCCTCGTCGTGCTTATTTACAACCGGCATCATCAAAAGGACAGCCTCTTAAGCCATCACCAAAGCTATCACTCCAAGACACCCAATAGCAAATTAGGCAAGCGTACGTAATCGCATGTGTGGTGGGTAAACGCCTGAATATAGGCCGCCCAGAGAATCGTGGTTTGCTTGTCAACTAATTAGAATGCACTGTTGTGCGAACTCGTAACAGTAGACTCCACGTCCAAGCCCCAAGTCGCTTAACTTGCTTTGAACAAAAACGAAGGCGGACATGCTTCAGAGAAGAATCACATGGCACTAATACTTCTCTTTAGCTTCGTAGACACAAGGAGCAGGCTATTTGCGAACATAGTTAATTGTTACAAGGGTTAGAAATTGAAACGGGAGGAGTTTGTGACCATACTACCAACTTGGTAGGCACATCAGGCTAAGGCTGACACGTTCGTGAAGAAACCACGATTGAGCGCTGATTTTGAAATACACAATAAGCAGTAAACAAAGATTTAGTCTCGCACAATTACAGCAGAGCATCATGTTGGGACAACCGTTAAAATCCTGTGTTTCTTATAAGCCTTTATAATTGATAAAAGCAGAAATCATTATTGTCTGTTCATCTTTACGATGGTCCTTCGGTAGTATATATTAAGGGCTCAGATTCTTCGACTGAAATTTCTCGTTCCGCGTTAGTCGGTGTGCTGCGGTCCCTTTAACACAACCAATCAGGTGTGCCGAGGGTGTGATAACAGGCGTAACCACCAAAACTGATTGTTTTTGAAACTCTACCAATCAAAATCATTCTTTTGATGGAGCCATTTCACAATAGCTTTGCCCACGCACCCACGATTTATCATAGTTGCCACGAGAGACCACCAAACTTGCGTCTTGAATTTCTAATTGGGGCGAAGCACTCCTCGCTCGCTCACAGACACTGACTGGTTCGCTCTGCTCTCCAAAAAAGAGACGCAACTCAGGGTAGTGGCAATACTCGAGATAGAGTTTGTTGCCCGTCAGCGATGACTGAAGAACGATACAGGGTGTTGACAAAGGTTGCCCCAAGATTTTCGGGGCAAAGCTAGTAGGATATGGCTTTCTTGCAATGCATTCCGTGCCCTCTTTTTCGTTCTATATTAGCAAGAACCATTCTCCATTTATTCCTCTGGCAAGCGATCCCGGCCAAAGCCAGATGCGGCCGCTGGTGCTTCATGCAGCCCTGCTGTGTTTATGGGATTCAAGATGATTACCCGGGTCTTCAGCATTTGATCTTCACTTTCGTAGGAGCCCCCAACTTTCTTGGTGTATTGACCCCCCAGTCCTACCAAAGTGAGGAGCGCTCAGCCACTCTAGCAACGGAGAAAAGCTGTGCGAATCATTATCAACTTCTACGTCGACGACATCCTCTGCACGGATCAGATCGAATTCATGCCAGAGACTACTTATTTTGATCGTAACTATTAATCGGTTCTGGTTTCAATTTGAAACAATATTCCTTTTCTAGCGCGTAGTTATGTGCTTGCGTTTGTGGTCCGTGACCAGTCTGAAATGATATCGCAGGATGCCGCTTTGGTCTTGGGTAACGTGAGAGTTACCCCTTTGTTGTATTGGCGCTTTCTATACTAGGAGGTCGTCTCAGGACACACTTTAACAGGCTCCCGGCTGCTATATGGTATCGTGGGAAGAACGCTGCTGTTTCCTTCGTGTGTTCTTGAAGAGCTTCCGCGCTAGCAAATGTAGGTACAATTTCACCTTTACCACGACGGCGTGCGTCAAGGACGTCAATGAGATTATAGCGCCGGCCTTTTAGAAGCTTTGGATAAGCATTAATAAATTTTGCTTGCCCACAGCTGCTCCAAGAGCTGGTATTCTCACGCACTTACCTTCTCACATGCTTCACAATCAGTTTTTGTATCCACTTCTTCTATACCAACTATTGCACAGAGCGTCTGCCAAGCGAGCAAATCCTTTGGCTCGGTTCCAAATCTGGCATTGAATTCTAACACTAGCGCGGAGCGGAAGTCCTGCCACGCTACTTCTCCTATCGCATCACCACGTTCCACCCTTGCTCTTTGCGGAGACGTTGGTATTCCAATCCAGAAGGAGCCTCTGGATTGAATGCAAAGTCGTTATAGGAAGAGAAAAATTTCTCAAGAGGCTGTGTATTGCCAAGCTTCGTGCGGGCTTCCTTCACGGCGCGTTGGCGCGAGAGTCTACCCATAACGAGTGAGAAACTCGGGAACTAAGTAGATGTGACTGATTTTACTGACTGAAGAGGAGAGATCGAAGTATGAAAAGCAAAAGAAAGCTACGACCTCGAAAACCCCCGCACTTGATCTGCTGTGGTGGGGTGGACGTGAATATTGGCATCGCTTTGGCTGCTTGAGCAATGCGCCAGCCGAAACGAAGACTGGCCAAATCTTAACATAGATTACATCAGACTAGTAGCATCAGGTATCTAAAGGGTCTATATCGACCAAAGTCCAGCGCACGTACGCACGCTCGGGAGTACTATATTGACTGGAACCGAAGAATATGCTAAGTGCTTTATTTACTGGCTTTATTGGCGGAAAAGTGTAATCATCTGACGAAGAATAAGCTTATATTCAACCTCTCGTTGCCTGGTTGGCTCACTGTGAGTCCAGGATAAGCTTTGCTTAAGTAAAGTGTTACCTGGAGATCTATGAATGCAGGCATGTGCCTAATCTATGCTCTACAGCGTTACGGAGAAAGCTCTGCAACTCCTCTTTGATCCAGACATAATCCCAGTCTCCTGGTTCTTTTTAATACGAATTTGGCGGTGAATAGAGTGTGCATAGAAGGACACATGCCTAGAAGTTGACAAGTGAGCGGCCGGTCTAGCCCTAAGCTCGACTTCTCGAGAGAGGTGGGAGCTCCAGCACTGAAGAAGTAATGAACTACCGTCTGTCTATGCTCTACTTTTGTGTTTGTTTTCTTGTCCACTCTAGAGCCAACTTCATAATAGTAGCTATGCCGCAGCCCGGCTTGCCCTTGATCCACGGGAAAGCATTGTGCTCACTCACATCCCGAGCAGTGCGCCATACTCGAAAGTCCTTGTGCTGAAACAATCATTCACAGGTCCTTAATAGAGCCCTTCTGACATTGCGCTCATGGATATTGTGCCTTCAAGTCCCTGAACTGTCGTCTACAGTCGGGATATGGGCATCGTCCCTTACCCTGAGATCCTTCATCGGCCGACGACGATCGAGGAGAAACACTAGATCTAATCGAGCAGAATTATTGCCGCACAGCGGCATATTGTTGACCGAAACTACTAGCTATGGTTGGTGTGCTCAAGGAGTAGTAGCTGTACGATAAGAAAGATACCTAAAGTACTTAAATTAGTTAGTACTTAAAGACTTATAGTAAAGCCTTTAAGATACGCGAAAGTGCCATAGATTGAGACGGCTATACGGCCTATAAAGAAGATATAGAAAGGTTAAGCGAAGGTTACCTAACGTATAAACCAATAGTAGTTAAGAAAAGAAAGAAAATAAAAAGGTTTACTAAACTAGCATTATTAATAGATTAGTTATAACTGTAATTATTATACTAATATACTATAAGTTATCTAATAGAGAAAAAGTCCTTAAATATATAGTTATAGCTTTCTTATATAGTTCTATAGTCTTCTATAGTTAACCTTAGTTATAGTTTAATCGCTACCTTAAAGAATACTCTATAGTCCCTAGTACTTAATCTACTAAGTAAACCCTAGCTAGAGTGACGCTTACCTAATAACTCTATTATCTAATAGAGTTTCTAATAGCTATATATTATCAACGAGTATAGGCGCTAAAGCCGGACTCTGCACCTCCTCGTTGGAACGCCTGGTAACCTGCTCGCAGGGCTAACGCAGAGACGCATCGAGTCATCGGCGCCGTGCGTACGGGCGAATGGAGTAGGAAAACGGCACAGTTCCTAGTTTTGGGGGTCCCAGGTTCAACAGCTAGAGGCCCACCGGACTCTAGGATGTCGACCTCGCCTCACCGACGTTGGCCAGAGCCACAGGCTACCTCAGATTACGAAGTTCCTACCCGTACGGATGGTCGCAGGCGACTCGCACCGACCGCACGCGCTCTTCACCCTTTAGAGACACTTAGTATAGAACAATAACGGACGGCAGTCACGATCTACAACCATAGGATGCGCCCCGAGTATCGAACGAATCCGGCAGCCGAAGTAGGCCTGAGTCCGACGACGCTACGCTAAAAGGTAGCGGTCCACGTACGATCAAGAAAGGAATCCAGACAAAGAAGAAGGAAGGCCACATTTAGAGCAGATATACCATACCGCGCTCGCGCCCGCCGCGCGGTATCAACGCATAGCAGTCGCATATTAGCTTCGTACAGGATGCACTCATCATCTCGAGTACGTGCCTAGGAAAAGAGTGATAGGCAGACAATTTGGCAATTCGACAGGCCCTTCCACTGTGTGTGTGCGCGCCAAGGCCGGCCAGCAGGTGAGAGCGCTACCAGGCAGGTGCGCCGCGCATGGGTCGCGGAAGCGCTGCATGGCGGCCAAAAAATTTAGCTTTTCCTCCACCGGGGGTTTTTGTAGCTAGACAAGCAAGGTTACAGTCTACATGGACCTAATAGGGACCCGAAACGGACTTTAAATAGAACAATATATATATTAACGAGTATTTAAGTAGTAATAAATTATTATTTCTATAAATAATCAAGATCTAATCTATAGAAATAACGAGTATAAGACGAATATAAGAAGTGGTATATTATTAATCTGGTTTTAGACTTTTAAAAAAAGAACTATAAGATCTATACTTTAAGTAAAAATAATTATAAGTAATAGTTAATAAACCTTTTAAGAGCTATAAAATATATAAGAAAGGTGTAGAGTGATATTTATAAGCTTACTAGTCTCTAAATTTAAACTAAAACTAAGTATTCTAGATCGATATAAGCTGCCTGCGTCGTTTATACGCATCTATGACGTTCTAACATTCAATGGCAGAAAGAGAAGATTATGCATATGTCTTGGAACTTAGCCAAATCACAATCACTTCCTATATCAACACAGGGAATAGGTCAAGTTTTCTAGAGAGGTACAATTGATTTACGAGAAAGTTACGCAATGACTATCGACTTCTTAGCCACGCCTTTGTGCTCTACGCAACACATCTTTGTCCACAATTTCGTCCTGCTTGCAACAAGACCAGTCTGGACACTTCGCATTGCAATTATCCCGCCGTTGAGGTTTCTTAGGCTGATACCAATACCCATGGAAGCAATAAGGTGCGAGAAAGTAGCCGGCGGCCGCTGCTTGATCGACTCCCATGGCCCGCAGGAATCTCTTTCTTTTCCTTTTACTTTGGGCAAAGTATTGAGCCATGGTGAAATTTTGAGACTCCTGCACATCAATCCAAGCACCCGGTACCTTTAGAGATGGGTCAAGGGTATTAATTCGGCTTCTCCTGCGGATGACGTGGTCGAGAAGGCGAGTGTGGTGGAGCTCATCAGTTGATGTGGCGAAGTAGAACTTCCACTCTTCAGGTAGTGGTCCGTATGTAAAACCTACAAGCCGGATAATCCATTTACGCTGTGGAAACTCATCTTGCTCAGTTTTGAACTTATTGTGCCATTTCCTGTTTGTCTGAAGGAATTGGTTCTCCTTCTTGCCGTAATCATCCAGGTCCACGTCGCACTGGTGGAGTGCCTTCAACCAAAGTTGTAAAGAGGTCTCCAGAGCAACAACAAGAGAGTCTAGACCAGGTCTTGTCTTCCACTTTTCGAGTGCGAAGCTTGTTAGGAAACTAAGCATGGGCGAAACGCGCCTAGCGAAGGATCTGTCTATGTCCTGGAGTTGAATGCTCTGGTTCAGGAGCTTTTCAAAATCGTGTCGCGTATAACAACGGCAATTTCCGTAATATACATGCTGGATATGTTGCACTCATGTTTCGCGAGCAGACCTGCGCAGAAAGTTAAGATTGTTCGATTTTGGATTTGTAGTAGTTCTGCTTCAACACATTCGGTGTCAAGTTCGTCTTGGTCCAAGAAATGCCAGAACAGCCATATATACTGGAAGTACTCAACAGCCAGGGCACATTCCAGGCGCGCATACAAGTCAAGTTCTCGGTAGGATGGAACGAACAGTAGACGGAGAAGCACAACAGCTTCTTGAATCCTTGCCTCAGAGAACTGTCTTCGCCAGGTAGTCAGGAATGCTCCTCCTCTGCCAGTAAGCCAGGTAACATATTCTGCTGGCTTGACGTCATCATCTGAAATCAAGAGATTAGACTCGAGATTTTGAAGCAGGAGGGAAATGGCAGGCTGAAAGTCGGGCTTGACATGTGCGCGCAGAATTGAGGCCCACCAGTAACATGATACACCAGTCTCAAACATAGTCTTATAATCTTGTTGGCGCTTGCCGGTGATGAAGGCATCGTTGAGGGTCAGTTCATTGCGTCGGCGGTCGCAATTGAGGAGGTATTCGAGAATATCAGTAGAGCCATGTTCGCAAGCAGTCTTAAATGTTCTAGTTAGCTCATCTTGGGACCCGAGCAAAGGCTGACTTACGCGAAAGAGCGTCTTTCCCCTGATATCCCGATCGTCAATGGTATTTACCCCGTGCGAAAGTCGCTTCTGGAACTCAGACAAATCGTCCTGACGAACAATGTCAAGAATAGATGCGTTTTGATCCAATATGTTCCAGGTTCTGAGTGAGAAGGTCCAGTTGCCGTAAGACCTCAAGGTTTCGAAATGCCACGTTTTACGCAGCCATCGAGACCGGAAATCCAGTGTTGAAGAAAATCTTTGGTCATTTATACGCCTCTGGTTGGTGCGAGAGGTTTTGCGGTCAGAGCGCACGACATCCGTCGAAGTGGATGACCAAGTCGTTTTGTAAGTTGGCACCTGAGCCACTGAAGTATGTTGCTGCTGTAGAAGTCTGTGCACTTCCGAGAGTAGAGCCGCTTGGTCGAGTGTGTGCACGAGGGTTCTATAAGATATGGCACTGGAACACATTAGAGTGGAAGCGTATAGGACTGAGCACGAACATATTGAGAGACTGCAAAGCAAGTATAAGGTCATCTCGAACTGTGCCAAACCTAGTCTTCTGTTTCATGATCACATCCTGCCGCAGCAGAGCCCTTACTGAGCCTGTGAATCGTGACCTGCCAATCTGTTCCTCAAGCTCACGAGCAATTGCGTCCAGCTTTTGAAGCGCCGCGCTGCAACTCTCTTGACAATCGTTATATGCGGTGCTTGTAGGCACTAAAGTCGCGACCTGGGCTAACTGAGACGCATTATGGCATAAAATCTTGCTGAGTCGTTCACAGTCTTGAAGGAGAGCTGCGATTTCATCTGGTGCAGACTTAATTGACACGTAAAGCTCCTTGACTTTGTATAATCTCTCTCCTATCTGCAGACTAAATGCTGTGATACCTACAATACTGGCCACAGCTTCTGCCATCTTTCGGGACTATGCGAAGGCGATGAGCTGCAATGGTATCGTCGCAGCAGAACGGCGGCGGGCTGTCGAAGGAAACGGCAAGTTCAAGGCTGTTGGGGAACAGAGAAAAAGGAGTAACTCTTCTGCCGACTCTGCCGAAACAGGAGAACCGGAGAGCTGCAAAAAAGCAAGGATGGAATTCAGAAGCAGCGACTCTGGACTGCACCTCTGTGTGCATGCCGGTGCATCCATCACGTGTACAGCTAAGCCCCATCGCCTCGTAATGCGACGTTCTGGAAATGCGACACTTGATTCAATTCACTTGTTCAGTGTAATCATACAGTTCGATCGACCAGTGTTCAACTAGCCCTATCGCAATACCTTCTAGTGTCAATACTATACTCGATCGGGCCGTAACAGCGTTCCGTACTAGTTAACATTGTCACGAACTGAAAGCGGGCTGAGGAAAACAGGCAGGATAGCCGGGATCACGGGTAAATATGCAAAAGATTTATCTAGATTTAATCGTTTAAGTTTAATTCTTGAGCTAGACTTGGAGTACTTTAAACATACTAAAAACACTTAAATTAGTAATTAGATTTAAGTAAGAGAGCGCATTACGTTATATACCAAGGCGACTATTAGCTACTCACCCTGTCAGTACTTCAAGACTTGTAGTAAAGCCGTTAAGATACGCGAAAGATGCAAAGCGCGTTCTATTACTTTATTACTATCGGAACTGCTGGCGCTACGTTATTAGACTATATAATATTACATCTTCTTGTTCTTTAGCTTAGTACGAATTAATAACGCGTGTCTTTCCCTTTAACTAGGCATAAGACGGGTCCTTGGTTTCTCTCCTTCTAGGGAATGTGGTATATCGCGGTTCTCCATCCAAGAAACCACCAACCTGGAAGAGAACGATGCTGTAGACGAAGAAGTGCAAAGCCGACACGGCAGACTTACTGAAAGCACCGTGGTCCAACGTCACCGCTTCTTCGTCCAGCCTTGAGTCCTTGGCCGAGGTATCGGTGAAGATCGGAAAGTACGAGCAGGTGAAGGACAAGCATATCAAATTCTAGGCGAGGCATATGTGCATGAAGTCATGCATCTGTAGTAGAAGACGATCGTACTCAAATGAAGGATCGTATCCTGTAACCTTTCAGTCTTCTTGAACCTGCCGGTTGTTCTTCCTTACTTCGGAGTTACAAATTAGCTGCTTACGTTGAGCTATCTGTACTTAGTCTTACAGCAGTGTTCGACGTGCTTCTAACAAACATGAACTGATTTGCAACCATACTATGGCCTTGATTAGTACCCGAACTGTTCACCACTGCATTTGAGTTTTATACTTACGCCAAAGTAACCATTGTTGTCTTCTCTAGAGCCAAATCCAGGCCAAAGGCTAAGACCTGGTCCAGCCACCCAGGTCATGACGCAAGAGAATTCTTTCTTGACCTTTAAGCCTTCACATCCAAGGCGAATGATAAGGCTCAGCTATGACAGACACATAGTTCGACGACAATGACGGTCATGTCCAGCATAACAATCGTGCCAAACCTCGTTCCCTACCAATCCTTCCAAGAGCCTTTGCTGCGATAACCTTCTGGCCCCGGGTCGTGAAAAATGATTCTATGATCACTTCCAATCCATAGAAGATGTAGTATGGCCCAACTGCGGAGGCCGCAGGATCAGTCATAAAGGTATCATGCTCCTTGGTTAGACCACACTCATCGATGTCACCAAATGCAAAGTCGATACTGCACAATATATTGTCTGCCGTCTCCTGAACCTTCCCCTGGAAGATATCAGATATACTAGCTGTATCAGCAAGATCTCTCAGGCTTGACGCGTTCAGATAACTCAAAGCATTTAGTAACGTTTCGTAGAGATATAGTCGAGCTGTCCAACCTCTGATCCACTGACACATGGCCCAGTGTGAGCACCAGTAGTACTTGTGGTATCGTTTCTCGTAACACCTTGCTGGCTCATGTGAAAAGCTTTTCTTTTGGAGCCTCCAATGATCGTCCTCGGCCGCCCAACCTATGAAGTCGCTTGAGGTATCAAGAGCCTGTCCTTGCACAATCAGCAGGAAGAGCGATCGTTGAAAGTCTCCATCCAGCGCAAAGATTGACTCGCCGAAAGTGTATGGTTGTCGAAGTAGCTTTGCGGTCCGGGCACGAAGCATTACAACTTTGTAAAAGTATGTGGAGATCTGAGAAGCAAAATGATGTGGAAGGTGATACATCTGGAACAGCTGTACCATTTGCCTTGATTCTTCAGGTGGTTCTTCGCCGTTCTTGAAAGCTCGCAGAAGGATGGGAGTGTGTACTAGTCTGAACAGTTGTTGACCCGCAGATGTTGAGAACTGTTCAGGGCCTCTAAGACGCAGAAGCTGCAGCGCGCCATGTACATGTGCCTTCCAGCTTCCGCGGACCGCTCTAGGTGCCAGTGATTCATACAGACTGAGAAGAAAGACTGCAGCAAGGGTCCCATCGTGCTTTGCCAGATACTGGTCAGCAAGGGCTTGATTAGTACTCTTCAAAGCTTCACTGTAAGCCTCTGTTATTTTGCTAGTAAGGTCTGTAACTGCATGTCGATTGGCAAAGTTCCTGAGTGATAGGGCAAGGGTTGCCTTTTGAAGACAAGACTCATTAGCGGAACGTAATAAGAGGCTTGGAAGAAAGTCCATGTGACCAGGGTCTCCGCTTTGTGCGTCAGCACCCGTTGTGAAAGTCGTGACGAAGAGACAGATGGATCTGAAGTCGTAGCCGATCGATAAGGCATGACCAGGATCCTGGTTGAAGGAAATTTCTGTTTCGGGAGCTCGCGCATCTATGGCCTTTCTTGGTCTGCCCTTCTCGTCCACAAAAAGCCACTTCTCGGGATGCAAGTAACCTGGGCACGCTTCACCCAGATTTTCACATTTCAGACAGAGTGGTTGTCGTTGGTCACACTATTCGGAAAACCAGGTTAGCGGACGAAAGCGTAAGCAGTTGGTCATTCTTACCTTCACTCTTCGTTTCCTGCACAAGATGCAGCCTCGACTAGGTCGTCCGATGTTTGGCATAGTACTATCGCAAGAATGCTCTGGTTGCTCGAAGTTGTCACGAGATGAATCGTGCTGTAATACAGCGGACGTTCAGAGGCTTACAATTCATCGCGAAGCAATTCATGATGCCACTTGTAGCAATAAGAGCTGTCGGTGGGATTGAGTGGGCTGAGCCAAATCCCTGCTTGACTAACAAGTCCAGGGGTCGTTCAGCTGGCTTTCGGTTTTGGTTTGGTGTACTTTTCAAACACGAAAACACCGGAAGTGGCCACTTCCGCATAACGAATGAAGTGGCCAAAATTGTCTTGATGATTAAGATCAGTACATTCAAGCTCAAGCGCACTGGCTCATTAGTACACTATAACTATATACAAATCCTAAGTTTTGCAGTTTTCGAGAAAGACTGTGCAGGTGTGGTCGGCCAGCATTGCTAGTGTTCGGGTAGTAGCCGCTTGCGTCAACTCGCCATTCGGGCTATCTTTTGGGTTACTTGAGGATGCTGTGGTGCCTGAAAGCCACGTTTTAGCTATACCTGAAAAACTCATCTTGCCTTGGATTTGGCAGGTATTGTTTGCCTGGTAGCAAGGAGCCTATCGTTCTTGCATTAAAAGGGTCGCACCTACCTAGGTACCTAGCTTCTCTCTCTCACGCTAGCGCGATGCACCACCATTTCGGAAACACCACCATTTCGGAAATGCACCGCACCACAATGCACGCAACGAATTGATCGCATTACTACCACATTTACCTGTAAATCATATCTCTGTATTGCCTACGCTATTGCTACGTCCTTTTCCTTTTCTTACCTTGCATTGCAGTAAATACAGTGGGTTCCTGGTCCAGTAGCAGGTCAATTTCCTCCTGGGTCCCACCCCTGGCTGCTGCTACATCACGGAAGGACGTAATGATCGAGTCATTGAGTTTGGTAATGCGGTTGCGTACCTGGGTGCCTTCCTTGTCCTTGTCCATCGCTCTATAGCCTTGGATCTCAGTACGTAGGAGTTTGGCCTCCGCCTCGAGTGTGTTAAGTTGACGCTCAATCCGGTCGAGTTGCTGGCGGTGAGAGGCAGGTATGACCCGTAGCAGTTGGTCGATTATCGGCTTCCACTCGCCCTTGTGCTTGGGCGTACGGTACTCTGTAGTCTTCTCTGGTACCAGATCAGGTGTAGTTGGCCTGTGATTAGCTACATCTCGGCGGTTGAGCATTGCGTCGAGGTTGAGTGGATATAGACAGGCCCGACGCCAGCCAGATTGAATGGTGTCCTCTGTAAATGCTTCACTACGTGCCTGGGCCTAAAGGACGTTAAACTCAGCTCGCCCGAGCCGCTTGGCACCTGTTGGATTATATGCCTTCAATGCGCGGGCGTACGCAGCCTTTAGTGACGTAAATGGCTGCTGGTTAAGTGGCTGCAGTAAATGGGACATATGAGAGAGAATCTAGATAATTACGACGTTATGTCGACGTGCGTGGTTCTGGATCTCGCCCGTGGTATGACTCCTATGGGCGTCTATAAAGAGAACACGCTTCTTACCGTTATCCTGGGTCTGTGGAAGGAATATCTCAGTAAACCACTTATCCTCGTACTTATCGGAGGTCCAGCCCTTCTTAGTAAAGCCCCAATACCAGTGTGGATAGTTCATTGTTGGAGGAAACTACTGATTAAGAGGTTGAAGGGGCTTCTCGCCTTGGTGAATGACTAACGGCTTAATCGCTCGGCCCTGGGCGTTTATGCACTCGATAACTGAGGTCTAATTGGTCCTGGAGGAGGTAATCGATACTGGAGGGCCCTGTTTACGGTTAAATACTGCGTATTCTGACTGGTGGTGGTTATGGCGCGCGCCGATCTCGTCCGCGTTCCAGATATTACCGGGCTCGATTTGAGGATCGGCTAGAATGCCCTCCACGGCCTTGAACCAGGCCGTTATTATACTTGGATTGCTCGCAGCCACGCGCTCGATTTTGAGGTACTGTTCTTTCTTCGATCTGAGCTCTGGATGGCGAGCAATAAATCGCCTAATTTAGTTGCGGCCGATTGGTTCGAATAACTTAGGTACCGCGACATTTTCCATGGCCAGTGAATTAGCCAAAACTCGGACTTCCTCATAGTTGATAGGCCTGTACTGTTGCTGTAGACGTAAAATATGCTGTGCAAGCACTCTTTCCTGTTCATTGGACAGTTTAGTATGACTTGGTAGCCTATTGAGTTTGGAATGGGTACCGCGGCTGCGATTCCAGACAGTGGATCCGGATACGCCTTCAACACCTGCGGCTTTGGTTATATTGTGATCAGGATCATCTCGAGCGGCCTGTAGGGCACGTTGAATGCATTGCTCACGTTCAAATCGATTAGCCATGATTTGGTGGCTTGCTATACAGCTATGGATGGACAGGCTATGGATGTGGTGGATAATCGTGAATTTCCGGAATGGTGGTGTTTCCGAAATGGTGGTGCCTCGGGTTATTATGCTTATTGGGCTGCTCTTCCCCAAATTTCTGGTGCCAATAGTTTTACAGCACACTCTGCGATTCCGGTCTTGTTAGGCCTCGCTGCTAGTGCACCCTTCGTCCCTACTCATACGAATTCGTTCTGCTGCCGGAGAAGTATCGAAGACCGCTGTGGTTCAGGCTAACGGTACGTGTGAAGTAGGACTGAAGCTTGGTGTTGTCTCTTCCGCCGTGTTGAAGCTCAGCGATGTACGACCTAGCGCAAAAAGCCCTGCCTGATAGGAAGACTGTTAAGGAAAAGTATCAGATCAGCAAGGCTTAGTACACTAGGTCTCAGAGGGCATGCAAATATGCTTCTTCGGGCACTGACGAATGATGCTTTTCGTGTGCAGCACGGAAAGACGTGCATGGAAAACTACCAGGTATGAAAATGACAGAAATAGGTGCGCATCGGCCTCAACTCGCGTCCGATAGCTCTTTTCTTGTTGGCGCTGTCAAGTCCAGCAACGTCGGCGGCGATATCCGTGCCTTTCGCAATACTGACCTATTCGAGGAGCTGGAAATCATCGACATTCTTGACAGGTTATTAGATCGCGCCTCTTTTGTCATTATGCAGCCACTTGCTGTGGCGCTCTCGAGCTATTCCCGATTACGTGTTCCATGCGACCGTGTTCGTTTTCGCACCATGGTTCGAATGTTTCAGTTGTCGAGTTGGACATGTGTTGCGTTCGGCTGCGGTACAGTCGATACTGGTTGATGAGCGCAAAGCGATCAAAGCTTGCCTGTATAAAGCCATGGCTTGCGTGCGTGGGCAGATCAGTCGATCCTGCAATCCCTCGAAAGCCAGACTCAGCACAAAATGACTGAAGAAATACCAGGACCTAGGGCATATCCAGTCGTCGGCAACTTGTTCGATGTCCGCAGCGATGAAGGCTCACTTGTGGCGGCAGAGCAACTGGCCGAAATTTATGGCGATGTGTTCCGGCTCAACATCGCTGGGAGGAGGCAGATTGTTGTGTCTTCAGCCGAACTTCTGATACAATTCACAGACGAGCATCAGTTCGAAAAGCTACCACCGCCGGCGTTGTCTGCAGGCCAAGGTCCGCAAGGTCTCTTCACTGCCAGGAGCGATGATCCTGATTGGATTCAGGGGCATCGAATCTTGATGCCCGCCTTTGGACCTTTGCCAGTTGCTGATATGACTGCAGGCATGAAAGATATCGCATCTCAGATGATTCTAAAGTGGGCCAGACTGGGTAAAGATAATCAGATATTGCTTACGGACGATTTTACGAGGCTCACACTGGACACAATCGCTCTGTGTTCCATGGACTATCGTTTCAATTCGTTTTACTCGGAGTTGATGCATCCCTTCATTGACGCTATGAACGGCTTCCTCTCCCTGTCAGGAACAATATCCACCCGTCCCAAGATATACAACCAGCTTTTGGGATCATCCGATATAGCGAAGCGGAAAGAACATAACGACACAATGAAACGCATTGCCAAGCAAGTCATAGACAAACGACGAGAGAATCCTGTCGATCGGAATGACCTACTGAATACCATGCTCTATGGGAAGGACCCAAAGACAGGTGCTGCTATGCGAGATGACCTCATTATGGCAGAAATGATCAATTTTCTGATAGCAGGTATGGCGTATTGTTCGATCCTCAGGCAACCAAAGAAGTGTGCTAATCATGAATTCAGGACACGAAACGACGAGTGGCTTACTATCATTCGCGTTCATGTACTTACTACAGAATCCCAAAGCTTACCTTGCAGCTCAACAAGAGGTCGACCGAGTTTTGGGCACAAGTTCGATCGACGCTGCTCATCTGAAACAGCTCAAGTATCTAAATGCTGTCCTTCGGGAAACACTACGCCTAAAGCCAACGGCTGCGGCCCTTTCAAAGCACATTCCTAGCAGAAGGCAGAATGAATACGTGACAATATGTGACGGCAAATACCACCTGAAGAATGACGACATCATCAGGTGTCTTCTTACCAAATGCCAGACTGATCCAAAGTATTTCGGAGAAGACGCTGCGCAGTTTCGCCCTGAGAGGATGCATGAGGATAGTCCTGACTTCAGCCGGTTGATGGAGGCATGGAAGCCCTTCGGGAACGGTTCTCGGTCATGCATTGGTCAGAATTTTGCATGGCAAGAAGCACAGCTAGTTATGGCTCTCGTACTACAGAATTTCGATATGCGTCTGGTTGACCCTGGCTACCAGTTCGTTATCAAACAGGCTCTCACTATCAAGCCTAAGGATTTGTATGTCAAGGTACACCTGCGCAAAGGATTGAATCCCGAATTGGTGGTTCAAAGAATGCATGGAGGATCTTCTAAGGCCGTGGTAATGCCAACAACCAACGGCACGCATGTCGCAACCGACACAGAATCACAAACACGATTACACGTTTTCTATGGCAGCAATTCTGGGACGTGCCAAGCGCTGGCTCAAAAATTGGCATCGTCTGCTTCTGTCAAGCTTGGGCTATCGACCACTATTCGCGACCTGGACTCCGCCGTTCACAACCTCTCTCCTCACCAGCCAGTTATCATCATCACATCTTCGTATGAAGGCCAGCCACCGGACAACGCAGCGAGGTTTGTGACGTGGCTCGAGGGCTCTACGCCCAAGCTCGATAATTGCAACTACGCGGTCTTTGGTTGTGGACACAAGGACTGGCATCAAACTTTTCATCGCATTCCCAAGCTGGTAGACGACAAGCTTGAAAAATATGGCGGCAACAGAATTGTCTCTATGGGAAGCTCGGACTTATCGGCAGGCACCGTTCTTGATGACTTCGAACAATGGCAAAACACATTGTTCAAGGAGTTGCAAGGACATGCAACCAGCGACAAACCACCCGCTAAACAGCTCGCAGAAATTGCAACGGATCAACGCACCTCAAAATTAAGCTCAGGTCTAGCTCTTGGTAAGGTCAAAGGTGTTAAGGTACTCACTGCAGCTGGCCATCCGGAAAAGAGGCATATGGAGATTGAGCTACCTACGGACTCAGTGTATGAGACAGGTGACTATCTCGCTATCCTACCACTGAATCCTGATAAGCTAGTCCGTCGCATCATGGCTCACTGGAGTCTGCCCAGAGATGCGACGATCACGCTGCGGTCTACAGCATTTGGCTTGCCAACCGATATTCCTCTAGGTATCTACGATCTGCTACAAGGCTTCTTCGAGCTGTCAGAGCCCGCAAGTAAGGGCAACATCAAGGAGGCCAAGAGTTTTACACAAGATCACAATACGAGCGAGCAGCTCGGGCGACTTCTTGTCAATGAGACGGTGGAGAAGGTCAGAGTACGAGACCATACCTCCCTATTCGATTTGCTCCAGCAGTATACGGAGATCAAGATGCCCTTCGATATTTTTATCTCCAACCTCCTGCCACTGCGTGTTCGACAGTACTCGGTATCCTCGTCCCCAATGACAAATCCTACCACATGTACAATCACTTACTCCGTCGTCAAACACTCGGCCGCCGCCACAGGTCAAGAAATTCAAGAGCACATCCACGAAGGTGTTGCATCGACCTACCTTTCGACCCTTTCACCCGGCGACATGATCCAATTGGCGGTCAAAAGAACAGCGACCGCAAATCTACCTTGCGCCTTCCGACTTCCATGCACAGCATCTACGCCCCTCCTCATGTTCTGTGCAGGCACAGGCCTAGCACCATTTCGAGGCTTTGTTCAACAACGCGCATTTATGCTTGAGCAAAATCCAAACCTTGAACTAGGCCCAGCACTCCTTTTCATAGGCTGTCGAGGTCAAGGCGACCGTCTATATGCCGAAGAACTTGACGCTTGGCAGAAACTCGGTGCAGTCGATGTTCGCTACGCGTTCAGCCAAGAAGACCACGAACTTGCTGGCGGGTGTCACTATGTGGCGGATAGAATGCTTCGAGACAAAGACGATGTCAAGAGTCTGTGGCGCAACGGCGCCAAGGTGTATATTTGTGGTAGTCGGAGACTTCGAGACAATGTTCGTGAGGCGACGTTAAAGGTTAGTGCCCAGGTAGCTGGGGAAGAATCTTGGGATGCAGATACAAGGGTGGAGAAGGAGCTCAAGTTCAGAGCTGCTCTTGCACAGAGAGCTGTCAGCGACATTTTTGACTGAATTTACGTTTTGACTTGCGCTTTGCGCTTTGAGCAAGTCGAAGCTACGAGCACATTCCGCGGATGGTCCGGCATTCTGGTACGTGTTAGGAAAGTAGGAATTGGTCTCCATTATGGTCAAACATTACAATTTGCTTTCGGCCCGCACTAAGTCTCTCACTATCATCCTGACCGTGATCTTTTCGTTGTCTTTCATGACTTACACGCTGAACTACCTTCTCTTCACTGGTGTATTTCACTGCTACCCCAAAAACATCGTCAAGTTGTTCCAAGGAGAGGTTAGTTGCCTCTAGGCACAAGAAGTAAACAAACAGCACGAAGCAGATATCGCCAACCAGGATCCACAGGTAAAGCTTCCAACCAGTGTTGCTAACTCCAATCGGCCCCACAAAAGAGATGAGAAAGGTAATGAGCCATTCCCTAATGAGGACAGCGTGCTACTTGAACATGTTGAACAATGCAAGATTTCTTAAAGATGAAACAAAAAGGCCAACCTCCTATCTCAGTAACCACGATCACTCAACAGTGACCTACCAGGCGGGCGCAAGGGATGGTGCATCGGATGCATCAAAGTGGTACCGTACTCAGCCACACGTTATTGCATTGCTCACTAACTCTGGTGTTCCCATGATTGCTATGGGCCAGGAATTTGGAACCTATCACTAACTCCCTAACGAGGGTCCTGATAGTGTAGTTACTCGTCCTATTCACTGGGAGAATGCAACCAGTGGGATTGGGAGGAAACTGTTTCCACTGTACCAGAAACTGGTCGCGATTCGTAACACGTATCCATCAATGCGATCTAGGAACTTTTATCCAACCGAGTGGCCAATTCCTTCAGCTGAGCAAGGTCTCGGCGTTCACTCGGACCGCGGGCTCATGGTCTATCGCCGATGGGAAGACCCAGTCGAAGAAACCAGTGATACAGACCACTTCTACATTGGATTGAACTTTACATACCAGGATCAGGAAATAGAGATAGGGTTCAAGGGGGATGGTGAGTGGATCGATCTCCTTCTTGATGATGACGATGACGCGAGAATTAGCGTTGTCAATGGTCTTTGTACGGTGAAGCTTACGTCGAACTGGGGGCATGTCTTCTATAAAAGACTTGCAAATCAACGTCGTGATTCAACATGGGAATGAATATTCGAAGGGAAATTGTCATCCTCAGCGCCGGAAATAGTTATAAGGTATGACGTACTGTACAGGTTTCCCGCTACTCAGGAGCACTTATTCTTATTCATGCACTATTCGAATTTAAATCTGAAAATGGCGCGAGAGTAACTTTTCCAACTGTCGTAAAGCACACCTTGCATTCGAAGGCTAAGTGGCTCATTTTTAGTCGGATCGATACTAGCATCAAGAGAGTCTTAATGCACAAAGTTGAATTTTGGTATGGTTCAAGTGAACAGTACATCTCCATAACAGCTTGTGTCTTGGTTGAATGAATCGTGACGAGATGATTGAGGCTTCCGCTGTAGAGGGGAGCATCAACCCTGGAAGCCTTAGTATGATGACTTAGGTTTACGTAGTTGGCTTAGATGTGCTGAACAGGAGAAAAGTGGCTGGGTCGATGAGCAATTCTTTAAAAAACTATAATCCATTTGACTTTTCATGTTGGAGAAAGGAACTCATAGCAGCTTTCGATGGGGAGCAAGCAAGACTGTCGTTTCCTTTTCTTCCTGAAGACTGCAGTTCTCTTTACCCTATGGAGGTACGTGTCTTTGGCTGGTGCATAGACTAGCTAGCTGTTAAGCGGATTTGATACAGATAGTACGTGTGCTGAGTGGATGGGTACCAAGTTGTATCCTAGTGCATTAGATAATGTCTGAGATGCCGCACTCAGTCGGTATGTAGCATCTTCGTACCGAATAAAATTGCCGATGAATAGAAGCTTTCGAATATCTACCGTCCTGGTCCCTCCACCTTCTCAAACGCTCAATAGTGAGGAGGCTTGGGTCACGCGGAATTCTTGGCGCAGTTGGAAGGATTGTAGCTTTCTGCTACAACTCATTCTAGGATTTATGAGCAGCGCAACTGTTCATGCACTCATGCAATAGATTGCCAACGGCCTCTCCCTGGGAATGTGCGGAATCTAGTCGAGAGTGTGTATCACTGAGCATTGTATATTTGCCGAGATAGATGATCCGTCCGAAACAGCCGAGCTAGCCAATCACAAAAGCCTGGTCGGCTAACGGGAATCGAGATAGAGCGGACGGCGGACGAACTCCTATCCCAAAGTATTTTCAACACTAGTTCCAACATCCTTACGCTAAGATTTCATCTCAACCATCATTAGAGTTGTGTTGTAGCGCCAAAAGCTTAGTATCAATGAAATGAAAACACCAAAAGCAAATAATACGATGCTGTACAAGTCTCGTTGTCCCCGTGCACGGAGTAGCAAGCAAATTGAAAGATTACTAGTACTCTCAAGCATCTCACAGCTGTTTGACATGAGCCAGTTAAGCACAGAACATTCGCGGTATTGCTAGGCTTAAGACGAGAGATATACAAGTTACGGGTAGATGTACTGAACAGAGTGAGTCGAATATTTGCCTGTTGGGCTTTCACATTTGGCATCATGTTAGAACGAGTTACACTAGTGAAGCTCGGACACATGAGTCTGTCGCTGGATCCAAAAAGCATCCCCTAGCCATCTGTTACCATACGCTCCACAGCATACCTTTGCTTTACAGTGCATAGCGCATATTCCTGTTCTGCAAATCTGTCAAGTCAGAGAAAGCCAAACGCATCCTAGTGTCCTCGTCCATGACTGGCTGACTTGCAGCCTCCTTATCGCGTCTGCGGTTTGAGATGGTGTAGATCACATAGAGGCTCGAAAACAAGAGGATATTTGCGCAAAATGAAGCTAGAGTAACCGCAATGCCAGTTTGATATCGTGGAGCTTCCTTCTGAAGGAAAGCCTGTGGCGAAACAATGTTGCCCAAAGAGTAGGAAATGAAGAACATGCTGTTGACGACCGACTTCTTCGTGTACCCAGCAATATTTGATGCCACTAGCGAGTACATAATACTAGCGCAGGTACTGATGGTGTTGACGAAGTAGACAGCGAAGAGGTGGACTCCCACAGTTGATTTCTTAAGTGGAACGGCGTATAGAAGGACCGTGCCTATTATGCCGGGTACATAGCAGCAAATGATGGCAAAGATGCGCTTGTTTTGACCCCAGCTACTGCTCAAGAACCACGTCACCGCCAAACAGGTGATGCCGATGACTGCGCTTGCTGGCATGGTGAGCAGGACTGCATGGTAGGTGTTATATCCTAGCCCTTTGATGATGAGACCTGTGAAAGAACTCTGTAGAGCATTGGTCATATTTTGAAAGAAAACTCCGATTGTGAGGATCCAAACTTTAGGGTCTTTGAAGGCCTCGACGACCTGGTATCCTTTGTGTTCTGTGTTCTTGATGCCAGTCTGGTTGTCTTTGATTCGTTGGATGGCGACCATTCGTTCACGCTCGTTAAGGAATCTGCAAGTCATGGGCGAGTCGGGTAAGACCCAGAACAAAATGGTACCAACGAGCACTGTGAATAGGCCGAAGATTAGGAACATCCATTGGTAGGGAAACATGTTTCCAACCTACAATGGTTGTTAGTTGATTGCAGTACGGTCTCCGTGACGCAAAAGAACTTACACGGATGTGTGCGATGCCATAGAAGATCAGCACAACAACAAGATTGATGAAGCCGGCAGATGAGTACCACAGCCCGACACGACGAGCCTGTTCGCCAGTCTTCCACCAGGAGGATGTTATCACAATCAAACCAGGGTTTAGGGGAGCTTCAAAGACCCCCAGAAGAAATCGACAAGCTGCTAGTCCCGCAAAGTTGGTGGCTGCGCCGGAACAAGCAAGCACCACACCTGGAATGAGGTTAGCATATATATAGCATGGTAGCTTCTGTGATTCGTACCCCAGAGAATGAAGTTGACTGTGAGGTACTTCCCGGTAGGGAATTTCTGCATCAGGTAGTTTGAAGGGTATTCTGCAACCAGGTATCCGACGTAGAACAAAGCCACTAGCATACTGTACTCCTGAGCCTTGAGTTTTGCCTGTTGGATGAGACCATATGTGGCAGCAGCGGAAAGTGTCTAGATGGTCTTTTATTAGCAATTTTCTAAATCGCGAAGGAGCCACTAAAAGCAGTTCAGACATACATTCTTGTCGATCAGCTGGACGCTATTCACAAGCATCAAGACAGGAACCAACCTCCAATCGATCTTGCGTAAAACTCTCTCCTCTTCCTCTTGTGTGATGACCTCGAGGTGCTCACCCAGAACCTTGAGAGCTTCGTCACCGTGTCCACCAACTTTTGTTGCAGTTTCTTCATGGGATGCATCTGGGATACTCTGTAGCTCAACTAAGTTGTTATTCGCTGTGGAGGTGTCCTTGATACCCATGTTGACGAGCGGTTTGACAAGGGATATGTATGGTCAAGGGATATTCTTGTTGCGTACTGAGCAACTGGTGGTTAATGAACAGCTTGAGAGAATGAACTGCAAGAACGGAAGACAGTTCTCAAATTCAGTCGGGGCAGATTGATCATTGATATATAGAACAGCAGCTGTAATGTCTCCTCTTCATTTCGATACTAGTGCTTCCCCATGCTATCAGAAATGTGCCAACCCCATAACTAGACATCGGCTATCGAGTCTCCAGGTTTGATTGTTTTTCGTAATCATGCAATGTCCAAAAAGTCTAGAAGCGGCTACTGGTCCAGTATCAAATGTATCGACAAGCGCTCTTCTCACTGGTAGTGATGAAAAAGGGCTCCGGCACTGCAATCGGCGCTCAGACGTCCCGGTTCAGAGGACCGGTACTCAATCTTATAACTAAACGGTACATAGTCTGCTCTGGGAGTGTATCATCAACAGCAGTAAAGGGGCAGGGATGGTGCGGATAGTGCGGCAAGGTTTTGACCCCAAAGTCTTGGCACTTGAAAACAAGAGACCTGATTCCGCGTGGCGATTGTAGATGGTGTATTGCTAGCGGATTGAAATAACGTAAACAAGACTACTCCACAGTTGCATCTGGTTCATTAAACAGAGTTTTGGCCACAATACTTTGAATCGGAAACTTACACAGCATATGAACAGTGATGCATGTAGACCCCAGTCTAAAGGTCAACATATCGTCCGGGCAGATGTGGGGATACAAGGAAGTTATGTCATCCAGTAGATTACTGTTCCCTGTAGCCGTGGCTACAAGCGCACCTACGGGTATGCGACGTTATACACCACATCTAACACAATTGTTACGTCCCACATTTTGAGGAGCAAAGAAAACTGTGAATCGGTATACAGGGATTTTAAGGGTCGAATTGTTTTCATGAATGACATCTGACGGAATTGACTCCGTTGAGAGCCCTGTGCATTTTGCCTCAATTTCTCGAACAATGATGAGCAGATTGAAGCAGAGATGATCTTACCATAGCTTGGCAGGTCCGAAATCATTTCAGCATAGAAGCTGAATCTTTGATCCGCTTCTCGATGCACTAACTAGTGTCAATAGCCGACGAGTTAACTTGCGTAAGAAGTTCCAAGACTGCACATGGTCAGGCAATTGAGGTGCCGATGCTCCTGCCGCTTCACCAGTCACCAGCCATACCACATGCCCTGCTTGGGTAAATATACAACTGAAGTTGTCAGACTTAACATGCTTATTGCTCATAGTACTTCGACATTTCTCTGCATCAAGCTGGCAGCACAAAGACAATAAAGCTTCCAAATACTCACTAAGATGCTCAAACCACAGTCCACTCTTACACGAGAGCTAATCTCGCTTGACGGTTTATGGAAATTTGGCCTTGTTACTGGTGACCTGGAAGAAGAGCGTCCTTGGGCCAGACCACTGTCTAAACCTCTTGAATGCCCAGTGCCCGCCAGCTATAACGACATATTCGTTGATCGCAGCATTCATGACCATGTGGGATGGGTTTGCTACCAACGTCAAATCATTGTACCACGAGGCTGGTCGCAGGAGCGCGAGCGCTACTTTGTGCGTGTCGAGGCCGCCACACACCGAGGCCGTGTCTACGTTAACGATACATTTGTTGTTGAACATATTGGAGGATACACACCATTCGATGCAGACATCACTCATCTCGTGAAGCCCGGTGAAGCATTTCGACTCTCCATCACTGTGAATAACGAGCTCACGAACATGACTATACCACCAGGAAGTGTTGAGGTGTTAACCAATGGTAAGAAGAAACAAACTTACTACCATGACTTTTACAATTATGCTGGACTTGCCAGATCAGTCTGGTTATACAACGTACCGAACAAACACATAGTGGACACGACAATCGTCACAGATGTCCAGGGATCAACGGGCATAATCAAGTACACAGTCGAAACTAGCGAGTCTGTGTCAAGTGAGCAGGTTGAGATTTCCGTGCTTGATGAGAACGAAAACGTCGTTGCCGAAGCCAGTGGAGCCCAGGGCGAAGTGAGGATTGACTCAGCGAACTTGTGGCAGCCAGGAGCGGCATATCTCTATCAATTCAAAGCTCAAATCAAGAGTGCTGAGGAACAATTGGTCGATACCTATAGCACAGCTACAGGCATCCGAACGATCGGAGTACGTGGAAACAAGTTTCTCATCAATAACAAGCCATTCTATTTTACCGGCTTCGGCAAGCACGAAGACACAGCAGTACGTGGGAAGGGTCATGATCAGGCCTACATGGTACATGATTTCCAATTGGTGGACTGGACTGGTGCCAACTCTTTCCGCACCTCGCACTACCCATATGCTGAGGAAGTCATGGAATTCGCAGACAGACACGGTATCGTGGTCATCGACGAAACAGCCGCCGTAGGTCTGAACCTCGCGATATCTTCAGGCCTCTTCGGGGGCGTTGTAACTCCCACGTGGTCCCCCGATTACTGCAACGATCAGACCCGGGAAGTCCACGCCCAAGCCATCCGCGAGCTGATTGCACGTGACAAGAATCACGCCTGCGTTGTCCTGTGGTCTATCGCCAATGAACCATCTTCATCTGAGGAAGGAGCACGCGAGTACTTTGAGCCTTTGGTGAAGCTGACCCGCGAACTCGACCCGAGTCGACCCATTTGCTTCGTCAACGTCATGTTCGCTACCTACGACAAAGACTTGATTTCCGATCTGTTTGATGTGCTCTGCCTGAACCGTTACTATGGATGGTATGTGAACATGGGCGACTTGGAGACGGCCGAGTCCAAGCTAGAAGAGGAGTTGCTCGGCTGGGAGAAGAAGTATGGCAAGCCCATGATCATGACAGAGTATGGTGCGGACACCTTGGCTGGTCTGCATTCACTACATGACCTTCCGTGGAGTGAAGACTTTCAAGTACGCTTCTATGAGATGTACCACCGTGTGCATGATCGTGTGGAATCCATGATCGGTGAACAGGTTTGGAACTTTGCAGATTTTCAGACGAGCATCCAGATCTTCCGCATCGATGGCAACAAGAAGGGCATCTTTACCAGAGATCGGAAGCCGAAAGCTATAGCCCATGTCCTTAGGGAAAGATGGACAAAGATAAAGGCACAATGGGAGGCAGCATGAGACGGTGGCCATCAGGTACTTACATAGACGGGGCAAAGGTAGCTTAGTCCCTCGATTTTGGTTTATTGAACATTGGAACGAAAGAGTAGTAAATAATAGTTAGTGGCGATAGAGTCACCACAAGTTTCAGAGCATTACACCACCAAAAGGATACTACGGGCATCCTGCTGCCGGCGGTCCTGCCGTTGCTGGTCGATATGGACAGTCGCGGAGCGAAAGAGTAGCATGGTGAGCTACAGAGTGTAGAAGAATAAGATTGGAATGAATAAAACCCATGTACTGCTAAACGGAAGAACATGTCATCAGATGTTCTTTGATTTGTGATGGTTCATCTCAGGTACCACTCTAAGCGTTCAGCCATACATGTCGATTAACCGGAGTTGTGCGACAAGGCGCGGACATTAGCGCGTTCGATGCCAGAACTATTCCTACAGGCTTTGCTGATTCACCAATTCGTACACTGCAAATGGTTGCGATTTCTATTGATGACAGTATCACACGGTGCGGAAATCTCTAATCCATCATTCGTAGCAAAAGTATTCCGCATAGAGCTAAAATGCTGTTACCGCCCAGAGTATTCAGCAGCAGGTGCAGATTCGAGCTAAGTAGCACATACCTCTACTTTGCAACGTTGCAGGAAACGATATCAATTGTATTGGGTGAAACGAATAGCTGCATCCACGGTGAATGATGAAGCATCAGAGAGTCCAATTGTTTCGTCTTGGAACATGCTAGACACGAGGATATGCATGATGAAACCATAACCTCGCGGCAAGACTTGAAAATGCAAGCCTTGGGATTGTTCCGTGTGGTATTTATGTGTGTTGAGAGGTTGTCTCAGGATGGACTGGATCGTAGCCCAACGGGCTGAGAGCCCGATACACTTACAATACGACTAGTTGCTTGACTTACAGTTGAAAGTTGCGTGATGACGAGTTGTGGAATTTTCGAACAAATGGAAAGATCACTCTCGTTGTGGGTCAGACGTGTCTTAGGTGCATCTGCTGCATTCTGTACGTGCGTCGTACTTGCGAACTTTGCTGCCTTGACTTACCCTTTCATCCTCGCAGCCTTGAAACGACTGATCTTCCTAGGCTGACCTGTTTTCTCGTCCTCAACGGTTGGTGCTGCATACTCTTCTCCCCAGTTTTCGAGCTCACCGCCTCCGACATAGCCACCTTGCTCATGAATCATTCTGTTCCGCAAGCGATGATGCTCGAGTGCTATTTGTCGCTTCTGCAGCTCTTCATCAAAGTCGTCACCATCAGGGGCAGGCACATCAGATGCGTTCTTAGGGCCAGGCCGTTCGATTAATGTTTCAGCGATTGTCTTCCCTGCCGGACCTTCCGGTGCATCCTGTTTGCCCCGAGGAAGTTCCATAGGAGGAGGCATCAAAGGCGTTTGAGGTTGAGCCGCACGAGTAGCCTTGAATCTAGAAATTCGAGCAGGCTTAGGTAGCTCTGTATCTTGTGTGTCGATTGTCGTTCTCTCAGTGATATTCTCATTTATAACGCGTGATTTGGATATGGAGGTGTCTTTCGGCGGCGTCTTCGCAATGTCTAGGGCAGGAGCAAACGCTACCTTTTTCTTTGGCTTCTTTTGCGGTGGACCAGTGTTGGAATCATCCTTCTCCTTTATCGCAGTCTTCAAGGCATCTTGGCGGGCAATGGCCGCCTTTCGAGCTGCTACGGCAGCAGAAGGTCGATCGTTACTCTCTTTGATCTCTGCAGGCAGATTTGATGAAGGCCCAACGTTCTCCATTTTCACGCTCAATCGTTTCTGCAACTCCTCCATCTTGCGGCGATATTTAGCTGACATTGCAGGTCTTTTGGAACGACCATATTCGTCCTCGGATTCTTCATCGTCTGAATCGTCATACTCGTCTTCAGGGTCACTGGTATCGTCGTCGATATCATCAAAATCATCAAAACCATCACCTTCGGCTAGCTCCAACTCAGCAACGATATTACCGACTTCAGGCAAGCCGTACTGCAGCATCTCTTGTCGCAGTCGAGCCTCATTTTCGTCGTCATCTGGGTTGGTGGGTTGCAGAGTCAAATTGGCTGTAGTGTCGAAGGGTGTACTCTCGGACGCAGGTTCAGACAGCGAACTATCCTCGTCGCTATCATGATCTGGCTTTTCACTAAGCGATGTTTCACCTTCCTGCTTTATACCATTTGAATCATTGAGTGTGCCACTTGCTGTTTCTACCCTTGATCTTGGGTTTGTCGTCGGCTTGGTATCGTTAGCATCTTCTTTAGAGGCAGAGGACTGTTCTGGACCCGGCTTCATTCCACGATCCATAACGTCAAGCACCTTTGTGGCAGTGTCGTCTACGCGCTGGACGTGACTAGAAAGCACATTTCCCTCTTCGTCAAGTTGCTCCGTGATCTCAGCGTGTTCTAGATCTCCTTCAACTTCGGACTGAGCATGATCAGAGTTCTGGGCTAAGAGCACAGCATTGCGTTCCTTCTCTAGAGTCGCCAACTGTTTGCGTAAACTTTCGACATTCCTCCTGACATACTCAATCCTCTTTGTAAGTGTGTCGACAACTTGTGATGGAAGCCTAGATTGTCCTTTGGACTCAATGAGCTCATGCAGCTCTTTGTCGTCTACTGTTTCAGGACCGAAATCATGCGCTGCTTCTAGAAATTGCGCCTTGGTGGTCGTTTTTTCTGGTAGGACCTGAAACTCATCTTTAAGGCCTTCGTAATCCAACTCCAACGTTTGCCAGTGTCTGAGTGCTTTCCGTAGCTTCGCGACATTTTCTTCGAGGAGCACGCGCTGTTTCTCAATCCTGTCGAGCATGTTGTCCATTGTTTGCAAATCTACCTTGCTAAACCACCCAAGCTTAACGCCTTATCCGACCTACCAAACAGGCTGGCGACCGTCGAGAAGCCTTCGTTGGAATGGACGTCACGAACCAAAGACAGACAAGAAGCTCGAGTAGAAAGAAAGAATAAAATCGAAACTAGCCGGTTCTGGCTAGAGAGTAATGCGCCACACACTCACGCCACATGCTATGGTAAGCCTTGTTGCTCTATATGTGCATTTTCTGTCATTTCTGCCATTCACCGTCCAGGCACTGTCGGCCACGCTCTCTCATCGCAGTGTCAGATCTCGGTCTAAATAGTCTCTGCAATGATCCGATAACAACGGTTGAAAACTGAGCATCGCTTGCCACCCAAAATGGCAACGAACGTTCTAACTCAAAACGGCACATTCCGTATGGATGCGTCGCTCGCATCTGCCTCGGACGTCTGCCCTGTATGCAAGAGCACGGCGCAGACATCACCAAACCTGCGCTTCAAGGTCTCGTCAAAGTGCTACCACCGCATATGCGAAGGCTGCGTTGACCGAAAATTCTCCGCCGGTAAGGCCCAGTGCCCTATCTCCGGCTGTCATCACATGCTCTGGAAACGTGACTGGCGATTACAAACCTTTGAGGACATCCAAGTGGAGCGTGAAGTCGACATCAGACGAAGGGTATGGCGGACTCTTGATCTTACAAACCTAGGACTGGTCGAGCCTGAGGGTGGTTGGGAGAACGTGTTTGAGGATTTACGAGGTTACAACGACTATCTAGAGATGATGGAGGAAATGGCGATGAACCTGATCACTAATATCGATGTACCTGCGACGAACAAAAAGCTACGAGACTATGAGACAGCGAATGGATTACGGAAGGACAAAGATGATCCTAAAGCTCTGCTGAAAGCACCAGTGCGCCAGCCTGGCGACTACCCCGACCTGAGTGGCCTTATCAGAGGACTCAAGATGAAGAAGGTTGCGCCTAAGCAAGCAGCGTATGATGTCTGGGAAGGCGTCACGAAACAGAGGGAATACTTCTCACTTTCAGCGAAGCATGAATCATCGTGGGATCATTACACCAACAAGAAGGCCACAATGGCGGGTGGGTGGAACGTGGCGGACTATACCGAGGAGTCATTGCTGCGGGCGTTCTCAGGTCTTGGTGTTTTTATCGAGAATGAAAAAGGTGGAAAGATGGACATGAGGCTGCCGTTGGCTACCATAGCGCCGCACGCTGATGATGTGTTTTGAAAAGGCCGTTTGGAAGATGAGCACAGACTCAAGGCACGAACACACTAAGTCGAGTTTGCACAGTTACAATGACGAAGCCGCATACACTCGCTGGCAGGCGTACTAGGATGGAGCTGGGTGGTAGATCGACGTTGGCAGCTGGGGCTCGATGACATCGGTGGTATTCTTTCACGTGACTGGGGCACCGGGCTTTAGGCTAGGGAGATCCAATTAGGCGTCGATCCAAGCTGCCGGGTGGCTATGGGGCACCCATCATTTCGTTCACCGCCGCAGGTTTTTGGGTGCTAGAAAAGGGGATCACTCCATAGCAACTTCCATGACTGTGACGAACTTTCTGCACGTCGCAGTTTGAAGAATTCCATCCTTTGCAGCTCATCTGTTGTTCTTTTCGTATGCTATCGTTAATCCTGAACAGAGATTATTCTGTGTGAGTTCCCCGTCTTCCTCTTGTTTCAGAACGCGTTCGAAGCCCAACGCGTTCCCCTGTTGCTTTGAGGATCCACCAACCTGAAGTCTGAGTTGTTGCATACGCTTCACCTTCCACCAGCATGCATTCAGTGCCCAACTTCCTCTGCACCAAGGACACCTCAATGCTGTGCATACCCAAAACCAATTTCTTCCGTTCGATAGCTAACCTCATCACCAGTCATGTCGGGCGGTAGTGCAGGGCCCGCTGGAGTTAAGAACCTCCGGGCTATGTTCGAGAACAAATCCAGTTCCAACGATCAGTCTAATTCCCCTCCTAGCCGAGGTCGATCTCCCAACGGGTCCATATCCTCCGCCAACAGCAGGCCCGTGAGCAAAGTACGAACGAGCTTTGTTGCTGTCGAACGACCAGGCGAACCGGGACAGCCCTCGCAGTGGGGGCTCAGAAAGACATCAGACGTGAGCAGCATGGCTGAAGTGAGAGAGGAAGGCATGGTGGAGAATGGCGGCACTACCACTGTTCCAGAGGAGGTACCCGTAGTGCCTGCGTCAGACGTACAGGGCGGGCTGGGAGCCATTTTGAAGGGCTCTGCGTTCGAAAACACCCCTGTATCTCTACCCCCGACCACTCAGAGTGAAACCAAGGTCGAGCCATCCAGCAAGACGAAAGCATCAGAGCAACCGAAAGTCAACGGAGCGGACAAGATGGCTTCGGAGGTTGGCACAACAGACGCTGAACCTGCTTCAAAGTCTGATCCCGTGCCGGACAAGGGTGCACAGTCTACCAAGCCAGCACCTTCGAAGATTAACACCAAACCGACGACTACGAAGTCGAAAGAAAGCCCCACGATACCTAAGAAGTCTCCCGTAGCGCAGAAGGACACCAGCAGCAACGGCGGGATCAAACCAAGAGGTGGTGTCAACAAAATACAGGGCATTATCCAATCAAGCAACAAGGCCAAAGAAGAGAGGGCAAAAGCTGAACAAGCTGAGGGGGCACAAGAGGAGAAGAAGCCAGTGTTGAAGGTGGTGAAGCCGCCGTCTGTTGCCTCGAAGCCCACGGCTGCATCCAAGGCGCATGCTCAGAAACAGGATTCAGCAAGTCCCGAGCAGACACAGGCCAAGTCACCTACGTCGACACGAGCTCCGGTCAAGTTGCCTTCTGCAGCAACTGCCCTTACCGCCGCTGCCGCCGCTCGCAAAGGAGCAAACACTGAGAAGGACGAGTCCAAACCAGCGAGCAGCGAAAAGCGGACGACAACCACGGTGCAGGCTCCACGAGTGGCACATGCAACGACAAGAGCTTCTCTGGCCAAGAAAATCTCAAGAACTTCGCTGACAAACGGCGAGGACCGATCACGATCTCGTCTCAGCACCGCACACAAGCCCGCCGATGAGAGCTTTCTGGCAAGAATGACGCGCCCGACTGCGAGCAGTGCTCAGAAAGCACACGACAAGGTTCAAGTCAGCAGCCCGCCGCGGCAGAGGAAGGCGTCTGAACCAATGAAATCAAGAAAGAGTTTGAATGTCGCTGCACAGAGTGCACACACGGAGCCAGCGGGGGACGAGTCAGTACTTGAAGCGGTCAACGAGACTGCTGGCAAGGCGCTGGAAGATACAACAATGGATGTCGAGGGCGAGCCGGGTCCGGCGGAAGAGCACGATCCACCAAATCCACCTCAGCAGGCTGCGGTGGCCGAAAATACTGTCTGATTGCATACATCACCAGCCAGTGCACAGACGAAAGCTGTTCTTGAGTCCATTGGGAGGTGTTGCGGAATCATATTTGGGCCATCATTTTGTAGCGATTTAGCGCATCATTTACCTATACCAATACTAGCTCACCAGGTAGTCTCTAATGGATGTCAAAACTCAAGCTGGCATGCTCGTCACCCTGCAGCCACTGTCTGCCTTTGATGCCTGAATTTTTGTTCTCGCGTTGACGCGCTGCTCCACCTGTTCTGCCATCGGCTCGGAGAAAGGCGCTATCTGATATCTCGGTCCGCAGTTGGCGATGCGATCATGACTTCCATCCGCGACCCTCGTGAACCATGCGTTGCAACAATGAACAGACAGGTCTGTGTCTGCTGTGATATCTAGTAGAGTCCTCCCCCAAAAGAAGTACGCGGATGACGCACACACTCAACTCGATCTGTCCCGAAGCACACCGGTGCTAATCGACAACGCCGCCATGTATTCTGCCGCCAAAGAAACGGACCCGCTGCTCCCAGCGTACGAGCCTGCCCCTGAGATAGGCGGCAACAAGCATCACCATTCCATTGAAATAAGTGACTCTCAAGACCAGTATGAGTCGGTTGAATCTGCGTCTGATTACAATCAGAACCAACCATATCCACACCACCTTCACAATCCTACCAGCCGACGGCGGAATGATGAGGATGACGAAGACGGGACATCCCCCAATCCCATCACAAGTGCTATGGGACGCATCTTTCAGACAGTGTTCTTGTTCTTGTTCGCGGTTGTCTTCCTCGCTGTAGCTGTGTCGGTCTTTCGCACGCCATCAAGCGACGACGATAGACAGCCACCAATAGATGGCTCGCCTCGTCCACCCACCACACCAGAACCTAGGACGATTAAGGAGCGGGTGAATGCGATATTGACCTCAACCCCACTGATTGATGGACACAATGATCTTGCAATCTTCATCCGCAGCCAATACAAAAACAACATCACCAGCCCGAAGTTCGGATCCGAGTTCGAGAACGGCAGCATGCCCCTCAACGTTGACCTCCCCCGTCTCCGAGCAGGAAAAGCAGGTGGCGCATTCTGGTCCTCCTTTGTCGTGTGCCCCGTCAACGCATCCTACGACATGACTGATGTGAACTACGCAACCGCCGTCTCCCACACCCATGAGCAAATCGACCTCCTCCGCCGTTTACAAGCCCAATACCCCCGTGATTTCACAACCTCCACCACCATCCGCCCCGAAATGCTCACCCAATGGCACGCCACACGCGCTCTCTTCGGTCCCATCTCAATCGAGGGCCTCCACCAAGTCCCTCCAACCGCGCCAATGAGCACTTTGCGAAGCTACTACACCCTCGGCGTGCGCATGGCAACGCTGACCTGGAACTGTCACAACCCGTTCGCCGACGCGTCCCTCGTCTTCAACTCCCTCACCTCTCCCCCCATAGTCGTCAACAGCGAATTCCGGCCACACGAAGGCGCCGTCACAACCCGGGGCCGCGCCGTGATCCGCGAAATGAACCGGCTCGGCATGATAATCGACATCAGCCACACGAGCTACTGGACGCAGCGCGCCGTGCTAACCAACTCGACCAGCCGCGCGCCCGTCGTCTTCTCCCATTCCTCCGCATACACCCTCTGCCCGCATCCCCGAAACGTAAAAGACGACATCCTCGACCTAGTCAAGCAGACCCGCAGTCTCGTCATGGTCAACTTCTCACCGGCCTTCATCTCGTGCACTTCCGACCCCGCCGCCGCCTCGGATGCCAAATTCTCGATCCCGAAATTCTTTCCCCAGAACAGCACCCTGCACCAGGTCGCCCGCCACATCACGTACATCGGCGCGCGCATCGGCTACGACCACGTCGGCATCGGCTCCGACTTCGACGGGATGGGCACCGAGACCCCGCGGGGCCTGGACGGCGTCGACAAGTTCCCCGACCTCGTCGCCGAGTTACTGAGGATGGGAGTGAGTGACACCGACGCTAGGAAGATTGTGGGCGGGAACATTCTCAGGGTGTGGGGCGATGTCGATGAGATGGCGGCCCGGATGAAGGCCCAGGGAGTCGAGCCTGGAGTTGATGATGCAAGCGGGTATTGATCTTTTCCATCTGCAGAGAGCATTTGTGAGCACGATCCGGAAGGTGGATGGAGATATGAGTGAATGTGAAGAAGTTAGTTGGTTTAATGCTCTCGCTGTTGTTCAGATTATCATTCTGTTCGTTGTTTACGTGATTAAGTGCATGTTTTGTTTGTCCTGGTGACGTGATGAGCGAAGAGTAGGGTCCGTGATATGAGAGCGTGCCACTCGCATGGACTACACGTCACGTACGGAGCTGGTTGCTAATCGCGTAGGCTGCTACTTTCAGACTTGAGTAGAAGCTGGAGGAAAGTAAGAGATCAAAAACTCCGGTGTTGGATGAACTCGGTCTATTTGGCCAAGTCAGTGATTTAACACCTCATTCTAATCTTGGACTGTATCTACAGCGGGACGGTCCGACGATCCTACATCGTTACTTGAGGCAGATCCTGTGTCTGCATTCTCAACAGACCCTACCAACAACACTTCTCCTTTTCCTCCATCCGTGTACTGAACCTCAGTATACCCACTCACTTCTGCTGACGCCATCATCTCCTCCACTTCCCTGGCTCCCAAAGCTTTCCGCCTCATTTCAAACTCGTCGAAAAAGTTCGGTGACGGCTCAGTTTTCTCGAACCCGAGACTTTCAAACAGCTTGATGCTCCTATGGTTAGTCCCACCAACTTTGACGCGCAGGTACGTAAAGCTCTGCTTCGGCGATGTATTCCGCGGCGTGCTGAAATATTCTTCTAGTATTTTCTCTTGATGCGTCAGTACATAGAAAAGGAACGTAACAATCATGGCGCGACCGAGACCCCGGTGCTGATTTTCTTTGCGCCCGATCATGAGTTCGAACTCGCCGACAAGAGAAACGTCGCCAGTTTCTTCTTCGTTGGCTAAGATGAAGAGGTTGACGTCGCCGACCATGGTTGCGATCTCATGTTCTAGTGACGGTTGGTCAGGCTTTCGTTCTTTAGACTCGCAGGCAATGAATGTGAGTTTGTCACTGTCTATGCGCCAGCTCCGCTGCATGGCATATTCATCTGGGAGGCTAAGGAGATTTGAAGCTGTTGCTGCTCGGACATCCTAACCGAGTCAACAACTATTGTGCGTAACGCTGCATTCTTCCTACTGCATCCTGCATCCATTCATGGTATCGCAATACATGATGCTTGCAGTACGGCACCAGTATGATCTTGTTGGTATGTATTGCTGAAATATTGTTAGCAATGCTGCAAGCACCACGTCGTGAATGGCCGACGCACCAGCGTTCTCGTTAATGTACATCTTGTCAACGCGTCATGCTGCCAGTAATCGGTTGGTAAAGCCACTAAACGCGTCCTTCATTGCTCTTAATCACTTCGGGTAAATCTCGGGAAAGCTCGTGTTACCTATGATGCAAGAGCATAACAATGCTGGAGAAAGTTTCCAACGAGTAGAAAATGCTCTCATGTCCCGTTTTTTGTCGTCATGTCCTGTTGTTGTACCTCGAACTTGACAACCTCGACCTCTAGCGTTTCCGTGTCAAGCAAAACCATCTCACCAGTCTTTCTGAATCGTGGAATGGTGAACAGCCGGACCTCTTGTCCAGACGAGCCTTCAATAACAGTCGAGTCGAACCGAGGCTGATTGCCAACGAAATAAACATGAGGGCACTTGGACAACACAAACGGGTCGCGATCCTGGAATGGATATGACCAAAGTGTGTCTGGTGCTGTCGGTGCACTCGACCTCCACCTCAACATACTCCCCATAACTTCTAGCCTGCCGTCAGCATCGGTGCCGTCAGGGCCGCCTAGATCTACGTATTTGAGAATATCGTCGACTGGTTGGCCGCTATTCCCGAGCATACGCCAGCCCTCAATGTCGCCATCCCACGGATTGGTTACTGACTCAAACCAGCCAGGCTCTTCCTCCTCGGGACTTGTTACATTGGCAGAGGCATAAGTGCGTGAGTGGGGAAACATAGCAGGGTGGATGGGTTGTTGTGGCAGGCCGAAATTTGCTGGGTCGTATTCTCCAGCCATAATTGTGACTGGTATGGAGGGTAGTAACTCAGAGATAAAGTTGTCAAGGTGTGTGGTAGGTGCTGGGTTGTAAGTCGTGGCGTCGTAGCCGAATCGCTTCTGGATCAGTTTCTTGCTATCGTCCTGTCCTACAGGCTGAGTGACAATGACTTCTGGAGCTATCGAGTTGCCAGCTATCACCAAGCGCGAGATTTTTGTGACTTCGTCCTGCTCTTCTCCGTCCAACGCTTCTCCAAGCAGGTATTCTGTGAGCAGTGACAAATTGAGCGTGTCGGCGTCGGTACCTGAAATCTCAAGTCCACTGATGAATGCGATCTTTTTCCCGTGCTGAGGCTGTCGGTCAACTTTCATGCCATCTTCCTCTTCTCGATCCTCGTCATCTCGCTTCCACCGGGCCGGCTGTGAAGGGAGGTCGGGAACGTGCATGTCAAGGACTTCAAAGTCGCCATTAGCGTTCTCCGTTCCTAGTACAGCAAGTATGACCCCAGTCACCAACAAGTTCTGCTTCAACATGGCACCGGCCAAGCGCAGCCTTCCTGATCGGTCTTCCAGCATGATCTGAGGCTCGTCGTCGGGAGCGTAGTATGATGTTCGAGGAGGGGGTCCGGCAATGAAGTGGTCGCGAGAGACATCTTCGAGGACGTTTGGCTTCAGTGGCAGGTCCATGTAGATGGTGCCGACAACCCATGATAATTCTCCTTGCCGCACATCGAGCACTCTTTCAACCCGCTTTGCTTTTTCTCCTGCTATCTCAAAGTCTTCCCACTCTTGTGCTGCAATGGCTTCGACAGCTCCTCTGAGACGTTGCAGCCGCAGGAAGTACATATCACTGAATTGCTGCGCATACTGTCGCTTGTCGCCCTGCGGCAGTCGATAGCTATACAGAGGATTATATGCTGATTGCACCCGACGTTGCTCTCCATATTTGTCGCCCGCTCGCCAGTCGTGTAGCAAGCCCTGAGAGTTCGCCATTGTCGATGTTTTGCGCGGTCAGTCCATTTTTCTCTTTAGAATAAACACTTGCTGTATACCGTGCAAGCAGTCGAGGACTAATGAAACACGGAAGAGTGGGAACGCGTGACACGCGGCGCGGACGCGACGGAAAAATTATTGTTCGTGGAGTGCCATAATTGGAAATGCTTGCAGGGCTGGTCATAATTTTCGCCAGGTCAGATTCATCTTGGGTGGTTCTATCGATCAACTACTATCACCATGGCTTACTTGCTGACATGAGCATGGAGGGGCTTGATATCGAGATCTAATTGAACATAGTACAATGATACCGAGCATATATGATCTAGGTAGAAAGTTGCTGTGTCTCCTGCCAAAGTTCCCATAGTCCTCAGCGCCGAGCACTGCTCCTGATGTGTATCAAGATTTCATAGAGCCATTCGTCTACTCAGCCTTCTCCCTCGCTTGCTTCTCCGTCTTTGCAATAAGCACCAAAATCCGATCTCTCGCCCAATACGGCAACACGTCCATCGCCCATATCAGCAACCCGTGACTCCACCACCCCACCACCTCTTCCCGTCCGCATCCCACAAGCCGCACCGTACTCCTCGCGAAATCTCTACTCGTTGGCGTCAGCCAATTAACCTCAACATCCCCGCTTCCTGCACTTTTCACCCTACCTGCCGTAACACCCAATACCTCAACCTCCTCATGGCCCTCGGCCACGAGCTCGAGACGTAGTGTTTTTGAGAATTGGAGGTTGAATGCCTTCGATGGGGCGTAGAGGCAGAGGTAAGGGATTGGACTGAGTGCAACGGCAGAAGACATGTTTAAGACTAGGGAGGGTTTATTAGCCATGAGGTGGGGAAGGAGGACGCGGGTTAGTTGAGTTGGAAAGGTGAGATTCATATCGATTATCTCAGTCACCTCATCTTCTTCGTACTCGGACAAGGCCGTGAATGAGCGGTCTGGTACTGGGTTGCCGCCGATATTGTTCACCAGCACGGTCAGGTAGATTTGCTGGTCTTTGATCAGCTGGAACAGCGTGGCGAATGCGGCAGGCCAAGCTGAGCGGTCGGTGGCGTCGGCAATCCAGCACTCGAAACGTAGATGGGGATATTGAGAGCGGAACGAAGCTATTTGTTTGCTGATTTTGGCTGGGTTACGGCCATGGAGGATTATATTGAAGTTGTGGGAGGCGAGTTCCTGAACAAACCCTGCACCAATGCCGTCTGAGCCACCGGTAATTAGAGCCCAGGGTTGGGTGTCTGCTGTCTTGGCGGCTGCGGAGTGGGAGGCAAGGGCTGAAGTGGTGCTCGACGTAGACACTGGCTGAGGAATATGGTGGTAGTGGGAGATCTTTGACTGGTGCAGGAAGTGCAGGCGAATCCAGGAGAAGAATCTAGCGGAGGCAGGGAGGGCGATGCCGGCCACGGCACCGAGGGCCAAGGCTGTGGTAATTGAGGTAAGGTCAGGCTCCTCACCGAAGAGAGGCTGGAGGAAGAATGAGAGCTTCTGATGGAGGAAAGTATTCATGGTGCTTCTGTTAAATGAGAGTAGCTCAGGGCAAAGGCTGTTGACAAAGCTCATATAGCGGACTCTGTTTTGTCTGATATTTCAACTGATGTTTTTTGTCTCGCACGCTTTTAGGCGCCGTCAACCGATCTTCAAGAGCGCATATTCAAATGTATGTGTTTAATGAGATCGTGTCGAACACACCGGTACCGGTAACAGCCTAAATCCCTCAGCGACAGACTATATTGATCCTAATGTTTCAATAATGGCAATCGAGTCATAGACTTTCCTTCGCACGTACAAAAGTAGACTGCGAGTAAAATGTCATTCACAAAATACACGCGTAATTTTTGGTAACGTCAATATCAGACTCGCCTACTTTTTTGTATACCCCAACCGCAGCTGAACGCCTACCTAAGTACACGGCCAAAACGAACTAAAATCCCAAGATATGGCTTGTACGACGAAGCTGTAGAAAGATACTTGCGGAAGAGAGTGGAGGATTGTGCTGGGAAATGGCGCATAATGGGGCAAGAAGTAGGATACTTGTACCTTCATTATTGATATGAGGTCATATTGAGGCATCATCAAGTCAACAAAATAAGCTACTTGTTTAGTAAAGGACACGCTTGCCATTAATCATCAGAAGGTATAATTCAGTGCTCTGTATGGAGCTAGCTCCTCTGTTCTAGGAATCGTTAAAAATCTCGTCAAAAGTTCTAGTCAATAGCAAATCACTCCACGAAACCTAGAAGCCAAGCTCTCTCCTCTTGTCTACTCCAGGAATTTTTCAACACCTATTGCCCGTAGGACACTACTGCGGTGAGCGGCTGACCAATGGATGCGGCTCTGACACGAGGGCCGTGTGGCACAGACTTGAGAGGGGTACCTGACAAGAGTTTACCGCACTCTTCGCAGCAGTCGCTATCCTTCGGCCGACCACTAAGAATGTCCACAGTAGCCTTGAGAGGCCGCCAGAACTCGTTGAGTGGTCGCCGTAATTTCCAGTCAGTCTCCATGGCCTCAAGGCCATCCTCACCACCCATCGCAGAGAAGACGACTTCCGAGCCTTGGACACCGATCACAGCAGCAGACAGTTTATTGGCTGCCACTTCATCTTTGCTTTTCCCAGCAAATGTTTCCTCGAGGAACTGCATGCATTTAATGGCCATTCGTTGAGCTCGAATTCGATCCATGGGCGATGGCTTGCCACCTTGCTGGTAGTGACCTGGAACGGCTGCTCGCGACTCGAAGCGACCTCGAGCTTCTTCTTTGATCATGTCCGCCACTACTTGCGTTGTGTAGACATCACTTGCAGTCTCGTTTCTCAGGATAATCTTGCCAGCCCGTGAAGCACCCTTGTCATACTTGAAGTTCTCGCGTAGGAACTCGATGTCGCGAGACAGCATGTGAATGTTGATACCCTCTTCCGGGATGTAGACTGCCAAGGCTCCAATAGAAAGACCGGCCATAGTAGCAAGATAGCCCGACTTGCCACCCTGGGTTTCTATCACGAAGACTCTTCTTCGGGAGGCCGATGCAGACTGCCGGATGGCGTCGCAGAATCCAATAAGAGTATTCAAGCAGGTGTCGCTGCCGAGGGAGTATTCAGTGCCCGGTACGTTGTTCGAGACTGTGGCAGGTAGGACGAGAAGAGGAATACGGAATGCTGGATATTTGTCTCGGCCTTTTCTGATTTCGCTCGCTGCCGTAAACGCTTCGAAACCACCGATCAAGAAGAGGGCGTCAAACTTGTAGAGCTTAAAGCAGTGAGCAGTCTGGGGTAGATCCTCGCTTGGCAGACCTCGATTCGTGCCAAGCTCCGAACCACCCTCATTCACCCATGGATCAACATCAATCCACTCGATGGTTCGAACGGAGCCTATCGGTTTGTCGTCGTGATGTCGTTGCAAACCAGGGAAGCCATTGTGAATTGCAATTGGGGTGTGCCCACGAGATAGGCAGTAAGCTACAGCTGCTCGTGTGGCAGGGTTCATGCCGCCGGCGGGTGCACCAACGTGGATGATAGCTATTCGAAGTCGCTTTTCTTCTGGCAACCTCATCTTTACTCTATCTGTCGACGTGGTGAGCTTGTAACTGTCAAAGTACTCTTTGAACTCAACATCACGCAGCTGCATGGCCTTGTTGAAGTCTTTCTGTTTGATGGCCTCAGCCACAGATTTTGTCAGAGCGACGCACTCCTGTAAATTTGACCGCTCAATCTTGTTCTCACGGATAGTGATGACCGGACTGGGCGTATCTGGGGTGGCATCGAGAATTGCATTGACAGCCTCTACACCTTGTAGAGTCGAGAGCCATCGATCGTAGAAAGAAGGTAGACCACCTCGCTGAGTGTGCCCTAGGACAGTCTTCCGGGTATCAAGCTTAAGTTGGTCGCTGAGCACTTTCACAACTTGATCCGCCGTGATTTTGTTAAGATCGGTGTCCTGCGCACCCTCGGAAATGATGATGATTGTCCTTCTCTTGCCCAGTTTTCGGTGGCTGGTGACGATCTCGCACATCTCTTCTTCCCACCCTTCGCTAGGAGGCTTCTCGGGAATGAAGACGTAGTCTGCACCAGTAGCGATGGATGCCATTAACGCCAGCCAACCGCAATGTCTGCCCATGACCTCAATCACAAAGCCACGCTTGTGCGAAGCGGCCGTGTCGAAGACTGCATCGACCATTTCGCAAATTCGTTCCAGGGAGGAGTAACAGCCTATCGTGGCATCGGTTCCCGACATATCGTTGTCGATGGATCCAACTAAGCCGCAGATATTCAGGTGTTGGTATGGCTCGACTTGTGCTCGTGTTAGCTGGCCTTTGGACACGAGCTCTTCTAGCAGACCAGGCCATTCTGCTCTGAACATGTCTGCACCGGTCAAACTGCCGTCACCGCCGCATATGATCAAGGCGTCGATTCCTTTTTCTACCATATTCTTGGCCGCTGTAAGCCGCCCGGGTCGTTCGTAGAACTCCATACAGCGCTTCGTACCGATGAGGGTACCGCCTCTTGACAGGTAGCCTCGAACATCGTCCCAGTGCATCTCTTTGATCAGGTCACCAGCCTGCACCAGGCCGTCATAACCCTCGTAAATGGCATACGCTTCGCAACCCATGTGGATGGTGGTACGGACAACAGACCTGACCACACCATTCATGCCCTGGGAGTCACCTCCACTGGTCATTACGCCAATCCTCTTCTTCTTGGGAGGAACAACTGGCGTCGCCATGGTGGCGGTGTGGTGGTTGATCCGCTTGCCAAAGAAAAGTTGATCGGGATATATAAATCTCTATATCAGAGTTGGAGGGGTACCTTCGAGGTGGGATGTCTTTGCTTCTCTGTTCGTGTTTCAGGTCAGTTGGGAAGCTAGTTAGGTATATGGTAGAAGTGAAACGAGGGACAGATAATGCCGAAGCAAAGATATCAATACTCGTGTACGAATGAGCAAATAATGTAGATAAGTGGTGGGCACGAGGTCTGAAGTTCTGCAGGTGGTGCATGCATCCGCTTCCAAAAGATCTTGTTGCTATCAATGTTAGTGGAGATGCCAGCCGACATGAGGGAGGCAGGACCTGCGTCATTCGCCAAAACCAGCAACCTTTCCGGACAGCTTTAAAGCTAAAAAGACCAAGGAAAGCCCCTATTGGGTGCAACAAAGTGGGTGATACTCGCTAATTCTTACTGCGGTGCATTTCAACCATCTCCCTGCATGAGGAAAACATTGACTCAATTAACAGTCTTTCTAGCAACCACGCGTCGCGAGCAAACTGAACGCGTTTCTTACAACTTTGGAAAGGTCGCAAGAGGGGGCATTGACTGGCATAGTGAATTTCATTATGCGACGGCCTTTTATCAATTGTGTGACATAAGACATCAAATGTTTTCAGCCCTCACTTGACACTCAATTCTGATGTTGCGTTCACGAACCAACCTACAAAATGGCACCCAGTGTGTCGTTGACTGTTCCGTATGAATCTGTTGCCGCGCGAAAACCTAGAGACTTGCAAGCCGAAGTGCATCAAATTGTGCAGCAAAAAGGCGCATTTCGAAAAGTGACCGAGCGAAGTCTCCTTGACGAGATTCAGAAGCCCAAACATGGTGACACCAAGGATTCCGACGTTGAAAGTGATGTAAGCGACGAAAGCGATGAGCCCGAGACAGCGCAAGCTGCAAACGAAAAGCTATGGCAGCGGAGGATGGAAATGCAGGCGAGAGTTGCGTAGGTCCTGCTGTGGGAAGACGTCTGTAACCACCACTGATTCTTTTACAGCGATGCAAGGAACGAGGCTCTTTCGGTGCTAGACGCAGTCTCACTCGCAGCATCTGGTCATTCTGCTGCCGCTCAGGCAACAATGTCCCCTGCCCTGAAGCAAGCAGTCCCTAAGGGCGGCTTCCGTCCCAAAGTGACGGAGCCCAAAGATTTGTCTCAAAACGCCAAAAAGCGTCTCCAAGATCTGTCGGTCATGACCAGATCGCAAAGCTTTCAAAATGCATCAGAAAAGTTCGGGTCTGCATCCACTCGGTTGGAGTCCGAAGCCCAGAAGCAGTCAAAGTATTGGGAGCAAATGGCGAGTCTACGTAGCAAGGGCTGGCAGATAAGCAGGTTGCCTCATGACAATCGATCCGTTGTGGTGCACTTTGGAGCAGCTGACTCAAGTCAACAGTACAGGGATAAGGGAATGGCTTACATTCGGCAAGATGAGAATGGCGATCTTTTCATCCCTGGCCAAGCAGAAATGCAGACACAGAAGGTGCTTTGTGTGCGTGTGCATCGTGGCTTCAAGACCACAGGAAGCTTCACCTATCGGCAAGAGCCAATAGAAGGACATGTCAAGCTCCATCAAGACCTGCTGCTCGCTCGTGAAGCTTTGTTTATGGAAGAGTTGTTCACCGAAGCCAGCAAAGAGGCCCGACTGATTGCCAACATCGGCGTCCAGGCGCGGTCTTCATCAATCACTTTCGATCTCTCGGAAGACTGCTCTGTCGAGGTTGCATATTCTTCTGTTCGATCTGGCAAGTCAACACAAAGACACGCGGATGATGAACTTGCATCCATGGTAGGGAATACCTTGCGGCTGATGCTCGTCGCTGAGCACCAGCAAAGACATGTTCAACGATCACAACAAGCGCCCCCTCCCATGTCACAAACTCTGCGACCTCCTCCTGAATATGTCCTTCTCAGACCAATCATAAATCAGCTTCGGCATCACCAAATGATCACACCCGTCTTGGATGTCCTGAAAATATACAAGTCCTCGCTGGAGCAGGCAGGCCTGCACTTGACATATACAACGGAGTGCATAAGTAACCAAGCCTCTACCCATCTAACTCTAGAAGCGCTGAAAGAGCTAATCACTACCGAAATCAAGCTCAAGCTACCATCGGAGACCTTGCTCTCTGTCAAGGTCAGAACGCATCTTTCCCCACCAATGTTCGGAACACAATTCAGCACGTCAGGATACTCGAGTGAGTGCGGAAGTTGTGCTTTAAGTCCGACCTCGTCCATCACAGCGATGCTGCAAACTTTGAACGATATACTGTCTCGAGACATATCATGTGTGGTTTTGGGGTTCATCCGTCGTACCAAGAACCAAGCGAGCTGGCACGGTGGAGATGTTTATCCGATTCAGCTAGTACATGAGGAAAGCAATGTCCCCCAACTATCCTTCGTAATCGGCTGCCGCGAAGGCAAGTTAGCTGTGGGGAGCCTGAAAGAAGGAGTAGACTCAGCGCCACGAGTACAATGGGCAGGCGAATTATCAGCGACTCAACAAGAAGCTCGATCTCTACTCGATACCATAGGTACATGGATAACAGAGAGCTCGTCTTCTTAAGTAAAGCACGAGACTTAGAACAAAGACCCTAGAAATACATATTGCAATTTGCCATATAGATTCCAAGACAAAAATCTCGAGAAGCTATTACTGATCTCTGACAGAGGTTTACAGTTACCAAAATCTAGCAATTCTCAAGTTGTACTTGTAATTCTCCCGTGGCTGGTCGGGCTCCTGATCGACCTACGAACGCAGCAGCTGATGTCTGTTTAGTTACAAGTTCGCAAACGTGCAACCTGTGTGATTTGTATCTGGTAATCCTAGAGTGGGCATTGTGTTGCTCTCTGTCATTGTCAATTGTAATCATTATCGCCAAAAAAGTACCAGGATGGAAAGCTCCTGTGGGTACAGACGATCAAAACTACGTTTCAGGTCTCTCCGTGTCCCCCAAGTTGTCGGACTTTACCTCGAGATATAGCTCGCTGTCGGCACATCTTCTCATAGTTCGCCAACTGTCAAAAGATTCGTTGTCTCCTTTTGCAGCGTCGGCATAGTATCTTGATGCCGCATTTATCTTGGTTAAATTGCAAATTAAAAGTCTTCCCCTCTTGTTTTTGTTACTAGAAGCGTTCAATCACACCGCACAGTGCAAGCCCGCCGTGATACTCGATATCATAAAGCACAATCATTGTACAGGATGACTACCAGATACCGCGTCGAATATGCTTTGAAAGTAGGTACCAATGTGGAATGATGAGAGGGAAGCTTGTACTAACAGCGACTCACATCAAGACCCACAGACGCGATCAGCTGATTGAATGGATCAAAGGCCTCCTCGCCGTGCCGTTCGTGCTAAACTCCCAGCCAGCAGCACCATACGATGGCATGACTCACGATGACCTTGATCAGATGGCTTGCACAGCACGGCAACGGTACGCTGATATCTTCCGTGATGTGGAAGGCCTCATACAAGATCACATTGTACATCAGAGGACAAACTCGAGATCGAAACTCAGCATGCTTGTCCCAAGCATTTCATCTTTTTTCACACCTCTAGCGCTCGAGCAGGCTTTTCTCATCCAGGACTCTAAGCGCGCCATATCTTCTCGCAGATTTGTGGCGCCATCTTTCAACGATATCCGGCTGATCTTGAACACTGCTCAGCTGATATCTCTCATTACCCCAAGAGCATACCCATCTAACACAGCGATTGATGGTGTGAAGCCAGGATCACAGCTGGAGTTGTTGACCTTTGATGGAGACGTTACATTGTACGAAGACGGCGCCTCCCTAGTTTCACCTGAAGCCAACCCGGTCATTGCTCGATTGCTGCACTTCTTGTCAATTGACGTACGGATAGCAATTGTGACGGCAGCAGGATACACGAAGCCACAGAACTACTACAGTCGACTCTCGGGACTCTTGGAGGCGGTTAAAAACTCGCAGACACTAACGGCAAAACAGAAATCAAATCTTGTCGTCATGGGAGGAGAGGCAAACTACTTGCTTGTTTTCGACGAAGCGGAGGAGTACTGTCTAAAGTACACTCGTCGACGAAATTGGATCTTGGATATCATGTACACTTGGACCGAAGAGGCGATACAGTCCCTGTTGGATGTAGCGGAAGCAGCTTTCAAGTCATGCATACACACTTTGCACCTCCAAGCTCAGGTTCTTCGTAAAGAGCGTGCAGTAGGTATATATGCAGCAGATCAAAGCATCAAGCTCAATCGAGAACAGTTGGAAGAGACGGTGCTTGTGGTACAGCAGGTCGTGGAATCTTCTATGTCAGAAGTGCCAAAACCAGCACATTCACATATCCCATTCACGGTGTTCAACGGTGGTGCAGATGTATTCTTGGACATTGGAGACAAGTCGTTGGGAGTTCAGGCGTGTCAGAAATGGTTTGGTGGCATCAAGCCTTCGAGCACATTGCATGTTGGGGATCAATTCTTGAGTGGCGGGGGTAACGATTTCAAGGCCAGGAGTGCTTGCTGTTGCGCTTGGATAGCAAGTCCAGAGGAGACCGTGGCGTTGTTGGACGAGATGATTGCTTTAGAAGCTCGGAAAGAGAATATTTAATATGTACATCACAAGCTTCTGGAATTGCTGAGAGACATTTCCGCAGTCTGCGCGTCCTAACCTACGACTTGGTGACTAGCACGAAGGAGAATGTTCCGAGTATTTCGTGTTTCCCTCATCACCTCGAACAACTGTTTTCGTTATGTAAGACAACTACCTGTTATACATCAATAGCACCCTTGGGTTGAAAACAGCTGGACAGAATGGGGACGGAACAGCCATACTGAGCTCTCATTATCATGAGCCCTGATTGCTTCTGATGTCAAATTGCTTCTCAAGGCTTGATGCATATTACCGAAGGTTCTGCCTCGTTTGTAGATATCCATGTACCTGGATAACCAATAGCATAGACTGTACCTCTGCCTTATCAGCTCAACCGGAAGGGAAGCCTTCTTCTGGAAGATTTCCAGCTATCAACAAGGCTCAAGGAGATCCTCCTAGAAAGAAAGCAAAGTCCTAGTTGTCCTCCTGCGCTTGACACTGCTTGGCATTTCCGAATCAAAAGCTTGGTCACTACGAAGCCTGGCACCAATGATGGTCTCGTCGTGCGGTAAGTACTGATGTTGTTTACACCTAGCTAGAACTCAGGCCAGTCAGGTCGCCTCCTACGAGAACCAGTTTCATAACACTGCTTTAATCAATGAAGGCGCTTTCAACCTCTATAAGTCTTCTATTCACAAACAATTTTCGAAAAGTTCTAATCAGCTGATCCTTTCTGCCGTATTGCATCAGTTCTCATATTTCGACTTGGACTAAGCTATCTTTCCTTTAAGACGTAGTACCACGATAGCCACTGACATGTCTTCATAGATGCATATTTAGGAAAGTTTACCGTCGTAAATACAATGTCGTAGTTAATCTAAGTTATACTTTCGCCCATACCTTCAGTTCCATATCAATTTCTTTCAGTTCTCCTACTCTAGTCTAAGAACGTGTTATATAAGTATATACATACATACATATATGTATGTATTAGAATCGCCTATGGTATACGCTCCTTCCTGATCTATGTTTACTTTATCCTGCTAGCTATCACTAAATGTCTTTGCCTAGTTCTCGAATTATTATAGTTCCTAGGGAGGATCGTAGTATATACTAGCTTGTCGGGTAGTCTGTTTTACCTAATCGATCTGAATACTCTGGGTGCCTTTATCTAGCGATTCTATCTCTTAGCTTAGACGAGTCGAAGGAATAACAACGGCCTTGCTCTTACTATTGACGTTTTTATAGACTAATCTAGCTGACTGTAAACTCTGTTCCATCTCGCTATAGTTACACTCTATATCGTTGGCTCCGCCAGGTAAAGACAGGACCAACGATGGCTGGCTTTCGTCTTAAGTTAATGATAGGTCTCCTGTCAGGCAGTCGAGTGTACCTTCCTTTTATAATTTAGCTATATTACACGTAACATGTCAAGATAGACGAGAGGCAGAAGTTAGCCAACTCAATACTTGTCATGAATGTAAGCCTCGGCATTCATAGACAAGGTAAATAAGCATGTGCGCCCAACTTTAGCCACTAAGTGGCCTAAAGTTGTGTATCCTTTTGGCGGTGTCGCGCACATCCTGACAATACTTGACAATACCACAAACTCAATTTGTGTCCTCGCATCTCCCGCTCTATTAGATAAGAGACTATGAACCCTCGACCCGGATTGAGATACAATTTCGAGTCCAAGGGCTTCTTGTCATGCTGCGCAGCCTGCTACTTTCACCGCCTGCCAATCCCCCCTTGTGATGTACATCTTTTCAGCTCTCAGCAACAGCTCGCCAGCATCAATCTTTCTGAATAGCCTACTGAGAGATATGACAACCCCTGAATTTACTTCTGTCAGAGATTGCTTTATTTGCCTTATCACCGATTCAGATACCTCATTTAATGATGATCTTCTCATTCGGAAGATCATCCGAGCACGAAATGAATTTAGATACACAAACTGAGCTATGTCGGTAATACACAAGATTCTCGGCACTAGCATAGATTGTTTTGGGATTAATGCCTTTACCTTGCATCAGTACCACATTCTTACCGTCAATGTTATTAGAATAGTTTAACGAGGATACATTCAGGACCTATTCGAGACTCCGCATTGCTCATGGCGTCCATGAAAACCACTACAAGCAATCGAGAATAAGTTCAAAGGAACCATTAGTCTATGGCAATCGCAAGTCAGGAACCGGTACATACACCCGGGCATAGGACAGCCGTCTTGTGCAGAAGACAACTTCAGAATGGGAACATCCTCCAGAAGCAAGAGACCACCGTGACAGACCATTTCGTGATTTCGCTTACCAACCAGATCAACTACGGACACGACTTTGCGAACCGATAAAGAGAATGTCAAATTCGTAAAAGCTCCGTCTACATCGATAGAGCCAGCCAAGGATGATCCTGATGCCGACGCAGTGAAGCTCGTTGAGATGGGGTATGTGCAAGAGATGCAGAGAAGCTTCTCTGTACTGCCCGTTTTAGCCGTTAGACTCAACTTGACTGATTCAAGAGGCTGACTATAGAGTCGACTAACATTTTAATCTAGGATGGTCACGGCAATCATTCCACCCCTTTACCTCAGCTACTCCATTCTGTCGTTTGTTTGCTTGTCAAAGGTCGCGACAACATCAAGCATAGTACGTTCTGGTTGGGCATGTTTGGCCTTGTTGTCAACTACGTTCTGCTTGGGTGGTCGCTTTTCACTTTTATTGTGTATTCATTGCCAGCATATCGACCAGCGACTGCCAGCACATCGGCTGTATACGGAGTGCTGGACTTCATGATATCGACTGACTGGTTCGCGAGAGCACGAAAGGAGTATCAAGGCCAAGTTGAGCGGCATGACTCTGTGGTCGAGGTTGAATCCAGGCTAGCACTACACCATTGCTGCTCGTCGGGTGAGTGTCGATAGCACATAAGATGGCTCGGTACTGCAAACCCTCTTAGACATGCACAAAATACAGATCTCTGGCGCAGAATGATATCGAGTTTGGCCGCCTCATCATATGTCTACGCTGGCCCCTTTTCTCCCACGTGCTAGAATGCTGCAGCGCTGCCGGTGCATCCTTAGTTACATGGCTGCGTCATCAAGCACTAAAATAAAGGACTCTATCGATAAGCCAGACAGAAATTTTTTGGCTAGCGAACTAGGGATGGGCCGGAGAAAAAGTTCGCCTGCGCTCCTCAACCACAGGCACCGGGCTGACAAGGCCATTACAATTGTTTCATTGGGCTTTGATAATTCCTTCCTTTCACAAAGATATCCTACATATCCTACGGCGCTGGTCGCAAAAACTCTCCCCTCTTTCTCTCAACCTCTTTTTCCCCTCGACATATTCGTCGAACTCACGCGGCGGGCACGAACTTCGCTTTCAGATTATGCCCCACAGTGTATCGCCCACCATGAGTGCGGCTACTGTGCCTGTGAAAACCGCCTACTCTGGCGTTGCGCCGGCGAGCGACGAAATCAACAGTGTCTTCAAGACGATAGTCGAGACTGACAATGCGCAAACGTCTCTCGACACATCCTATGCCTTGACCAATCTCCTCCTCCAGACGATCGGTATTAAGGGCCTCCTCATACACGACTTGATACCCCAGATAAAGAAGGCTTCCACAGATAAGAAGGATGGGTCGAAGCGAGAGAGTGCCATGTTCATCCTCGGTGCCATGTTCGAGCGGTTCCCTCACGAGCAGCCGCTGAGCGAGGTCGTGTTCCTGGTGCAGAACGGCGGGGTGCTGAACTTGGTCTTGGATTGCCTCGCAGACAAAGGTCCTACTGTGCGCGAATCTGCGCAGTATGCAGTGGACGAGCTGTTCAAGAACTTGTCGCCCGAGGCCAAGGTCATCGGTCTGCTCCCTGCGCTGATGCAGTACCTTTCGAAACCCACCGGAAAATGGCAGGGAACAGTGGGGGCACACACTTTGATCGGCAAGATGGCCGATAGCGCTCAGATAGGCTCCGGTACTAAAGAGGAGGAAGTAGCTAAAGATGTGCTACGAGAATCCATGGGCAGAGCACTGAAAGAACTAATTCCTTTCGTGGAGGGGGGCATGCACGATCTGAAGGCTGAAGTTGCCAAAGCTGCACAGAAGACAATGTTATCCTTAACCACGCTTCTACAGAACGACGACGTTGCACCAAGGATAGCCCTGATCATTGACACCATGAAGAACCCGTCGAGCCAGTCGCTACAGAAGGCCATCCATGGTCTTTCACAGACGACCTTCGTGGCCGAGGTCACCTCTCCAGTCCTCGCCCTGCTCACACCGATACTCGAGCGATCTCTGAACAACCCGAGCACATCGCAAGAAGTTCTGCGACAGACAGTGGTGGTCTGCGAGAACTTGACGAGGCTCGTACACGATCCGATTGAGGCCAGAGTCTTCTTGCCGAAATTGCAGCCCGGTGTCAAGAGCGTGAAAGATCGAGCCTCTCTGCCCGAAGTCCGAGAGCTGGCAGGAAGAGCTTACAACGTCATGATCAAAGCCATGGGAGAAGATGCCGACGGAGTTACGAACAAGCAGATCGCAAGAACTTCCACAGACGACGTGCTGAAGATCCTGGACAAAGAGATCAGGGCGCAAGGAGGTATTCAGAAAGATGACAACCTGCTATGGAAAGACGGTCAGGCATATGTATCAGCAATGGTGCGTGAGGATGTGAACGTGAGAGTTTTTAGCAGAATACCCGCTCGAGTCAGCCCTTATCTGCGCTACATCTTGCCTGAGCAGGCTTGCAAGACTGTTGGCGACAATGTCCAGAAGTATTTTGTCGAAGAAGACCACAAGAAGTACGGAGCGCCGGTGGAGGAAGACCCCAACGAGGTCGAAGTGGTGAATGCCGACTTTTCCTTGGGATACGGTGGCATGCTTCTGCTTTCTCACACCAATCTGAGATTGCTTAAAGGCCACAGATATGGTCTTTGCGGTCGAAATGGTGCCGGTAAGTCCACTCTGATGAGGTCGATCGCGGAAGGAAAGCTGGAAGGCTTCCCACCCAGAGACGTCCTCAAAAGTTGCTTCGTCGAGCACAATCAGGGTGAGGATGCTGATATCACCATCCTCGAATACTGTATGAAAGATCCTGAAATCAGTTCGGAAGGACATGAAAGAATATCTCAAGTCTTGAGCGAAGTCGGCTTCACATCAGGACCTGAAGGGCGACAATCCCACAAAGTTGGATCGCTGTCGGGTGGTTGGAAGATGAAGCTTGCTTTGGCTCGAGCCATGTTGATGAGGGCTGATGTGTTCTTGCTCGACGAGCCGACTAACCACTTGGATGTGGCGAACATTGCCTGGCTTGAGAATTACTTGAAGACCCATTCCGAAATCACATCTCTGATCGTATCCCACGACTCTGGATTTCTGGATGCTGTCTGCACGGACATCTACCACTACGAACAAAAGAAGCTGGTGCATTACCCAGGTAACCTTGCGGATTTTGTAAAAGTCAAGCCAGAGGGGAAGTCATACTACACATTGTCGGCGACACAAGTGCAGTTCAAGTTCCCACCGCCGGGCATTCTTTCGGGCATCAAGTCAAACACAAGGTCGATACTGAGGATGACCAACTGCTCATATACCTATCCCGGATCCTCGAAACCGAGTCTGACTGATGTGTCTTGCCAGCTCACGTTGTCCTCCCGCGTGGCCATCATTGGCGCCAACGGTGCTGGCAAGTCCACCTTAATCAAGCTCTTGACAGGTGAGACGATACCTCAAACTGGCAAGGTCGAGAAGCACCCCAATCTCAGGATTGGTTACATCAAGCAGCATGCACTAGAGCATGTCGAGATGCACCTTGAAAAGACACCTAACCAATACCTACAATGGCGGTACGCGAATGGTGATGACCGGGAAGTGTTGATGAAACAGACCCGTGTCTTGACTGACGAGGACCGAGCACAAATGGAGAAATGGATCGATCTAGGGGATGGCACGGGCACGAGACAAGTCGAAGCCTTGATAGGTCGACAAAAACACAAAAAGGTAAGCATGTTCATGACGACCCTTGTGCAACTGTACTAATTCTCTGCAGGACTTTAAGTATGAAGTGAAATGGAAGAATATGCTTCCGAAATTCAACACTATGGTTAGTCGTGACACCTTGGTGGGATGGGGCTTCATCAAGCTCGTCCAAGAATTTGACGACCACGAAGCCTCTCGAGAGGGTCTTGGTTACCGTATCCTGGAACCAAAGGTCATCTCGAAACACTTCGAGGATGTCGGCCTCGACCCTGAAATCGCAAATCACAATGAAATCTCCGGTCTATCAGGCGGTCAAAAGGTCAAGGTAGTCCTCGCTGGCGCTATGTGGAATAACCCTCACCTTCTCGTCCTAGACGAACCGACCAATTTCTTGGATCGAGACTCCCTTGGCGGTCTTGCTGTTGCTATCCGAGACTACAGAGGCGGCGTAGTCATGATCTCACATAATGAGGAGTTCGTTGGCGCGCTTTGTCCGGAGCAGTGGCATATTGCCGATGGACGACTGACACACAAAGGACATCTGGCCGTCGACATGAACAGATTCGAAGACTCAAGACCTGGCTCATCTAACGTGTCGAGCTCTGTGGTTTCGAGTGCCACGGCATCGGCTGCAAACAGCGGAGCTGAGGACCAAGGCGAATTGAAGTTCAGGTCGAAGAAAAAGAAGAAGATAACAAGAACACAATTGAAGGAACGGGAAGTCAGGAGACGGTTACGACATATCGAGTGGTTGAATAGTCCGAAGGGGACGCCGCATCCGAAGGATACGGATGACGAGGACAATTGATTACGACGCTTGAGCTATGTATGATGGAATGTTATTGTCGACGAGGATCTGAGGCAAGCAATAAAGATAGACACACCAAAGCAACGGCATGGTATGGGAGGTTCATACTTGGTGGGTGCATAGCGGAGGCGCAAAAACTTTCTTGATATCTGGTATGACGATTTTCAGTAGATGATGTTATCGGTTCATTCATTGGTCGTGCTGATTACTCGAAAGGGTAAATACGAGGATTCTAATCTGACTGCTCCGGGTAGTCTTCCTTGATCTTGCTCGTCTTTGTCGACGTTTCATCGTTCCGCTTGGATGTGCTTGGCAATAGAGATAGATGATCGTCCTGGCCAATTGTGGTCCTGACAAGTGTGAGGGGCAGCGTTTAAGCTCCATCCACAATGCTTGGCAGCTATTAAGCTCCGCTGCTCGGCGACCGCAGATAACCGGGTGGCAACGGGTGTGGCTGCCTCTACGACCGGTCTTTGCTCTGTCATTGTGAGGCTCCTGGGATGGTAATGCCACGATAAAAATGAGTAACAAATACAGAAGAGTCTGAACGAACACAATACGTATCACGGGGGATAAGTTCTAACAACCCAAATGTACCTGATCGGCGGCGTCCCGCACCTAGCGAACCCTTGCTCCAACTTCCACCACCAACGAGGAGAATGATCTCATATTCTGGGGCAAGCTGCAGCACAGATGTAACTTTACCTCACTTTCGTTCTTTGTGACCTTCTTTTTCAAGCTTAATTACATGAACTTGGTTCCACGACATTTAGTCGGCTTGCCAGGGTAGCTGTGATCTGCTGCAGGAAAGTGCTTGATGACCAGTAAACTTCGAGGATCCGAGATGGCAAGAGCGTTGTGGTGTCCACTCAAGCTCGTGTGCTTCTGTTCGGCCCTCTTGTGATCGTCAAGCTCGACATGTGGCTTTTGAAAAATTTACAGGCAGGTAAGCAGGATCACACTCGCAAGCATACATGGTGTAGAGATCAGCGAGCTCAAAAAGTGTGCATCGCGCCCTTGGGATGGTGGAAGCATCTTTTACTATCTTTTGCGTGCTTCGTCTTCACTTCTCTTGTTGTCTTCTTCTTACTAGAAGCAGCAAGCACGATGAAGTTCTCGCTTGGAACTCTGGTAGTAGCAGCCTCAACTGCTCTGCCACTCATCAATGCCATAACACCTGATGGCATGCTTGCTGCCCCTCGAAGAGGTGCTGCAGTTGCCAACCCGTCTGGTGTATGAACCATCTTCTTTCTAGGCAGAATGACAAGTGCTTACTCCAAAACAGGAATTCGCTGTCTACACAAACACGAACTACTCCTTCGCCACGGGTCATGCCACAACTATCTGGGAAAAGCTGAACTTGACTTCTGGAGCCATAACGACATGGACTACCGACTCGAACATTTCTGAAGTCGTGTTTGTCGGTCCGACCAACACCAGTATTCTCTACATTAATGCTACAAACGAGGAAGGAGATGGCGGCGTCTCGTTGTACACCGCTGATGCCAACAACTTGTCTGGCGCAACACTGGTTGCTTCTCTGCCTGCTCCATATCAAGGCTTGAAGGCCGTGGCTACTGGCTCTGGTGACATTCATTTCTTGGTCTACTCCCGGGCATATCCAAACGGAACTGCATATAACCCAGATACTGCCGAGGAGGCCCCAAGCACAGCGAGGATCTACACTTCGATCTATGTTCGACATTGGGTATGAGCGAACAAGACTATCGTATCAAACAGGAGCTAACAATTCGGTAGGATTACTGGCTTGATGAGACTCGAAATGGCGTTTTCGGCGGCATATTGGCCGCAGGTAACGGGGGCCATTCACTCCGTGGAGGAATGACCAACTACGTGACTGGAATGTGCAATGTGACCTGCGCTGAAAGCCCTGTACAGCCGTTTGGTGGCAATGGCGACTATGACATCTCTCCAGATGGCAATAGCGTTGTCTTCCTGACCAAGAATATCGACCTACCCCTTGCCAACTTCACCAGCAGTCAAGTCTATCTAGTGCCCTTCAATGGCAGCAGAACCAATGCACGTCCCATCAATAAGATTGGAGCGCCATCAGTTCCACCAGCTGCTCAAGGCGCATCTGCTGCTCCTACATTCTCGAAAGATGGATCAAAGATTGCATATTTCCAGATGAACGGCATCTACTACGAGTCAGATCGGAACATACTCTATGTCGCAGACGCGAATCCAGCAGCTTTCAATGTGACCGCTTTGGCCGGCAACTGGGACCGATCACCTGATCAACTGGCCTGGTCCAATGACGGCAACACCATCTATGTAGCAGCTCCTGACCTTGGCCGAGAGCGAATCTTCCCAATACCACTATCCGCAGGAGCTGGTTACAAGCCAACAAACATCACCAATGAGGGCGTTCCAGCGCTCTTCAACACTTTGCCGAACGGTAACATCCTTGTTTCAGACTCAAAGATCTGGTCATCCAGAGATGTCTACTCGGTTGCACCCAATGGCACAGTCGTTCAAACCTACCTACAATCTAATCTTGTTGACCGAGCACTCTCCGGTCTCGGCCCACAAGACGTCTCTGAATTCTACTTCTCGTCCAACTCAACCCAAATCGACATCCAGTCTTGGATCATCTACCCAGCTGGCTTCGATCCCAACAAGACCTACCCACTCTGTTTCATCGTCCATGGCGGTCCGCAGGGCGCCCACTTCAACTCTTGGTCAACCCGCTGGAACTTCAAAGTCTGGGCTGACCAAGGCTACGTTGTCATTGCACCAAATCCTACTGCCTCATCTGGGTGGGGTCAGAACCTCACCGATGCAGTCTCCGGCCACTGGGGCGACTACCCGTACTGGGATCTCGTCCACGCCTGGGACTACGTCAATTCATCACTCCCTTACGTCGACACGGTCCGTGGAGTGGCCGCAGGCGCTTCTTTCGGCGGCTACATGATGAACTGGATCCAAGGACACCCACTTGGCCGTCGCTTCAACGCTCTTGTCACGCATGACGGCGTCACCAACTCTCTTGCCGACTATGCCAGCGAGGAACTTTGGTTCATCAACCATGACAATGCCGGCATCTTCACCTCTCCCAACGAAACCAGCACCTACTACCGATGGAACCCGATACTGTACTACGAGAACTGGGCCACGCCGCATTTCGTCGTACACAACGACTTGGACTTCAGACTGCCAGTAAGCGAAGGGATTATGTTGTTCAATATGTTGCAGGTCAAGGGTGTGCCGAGCAAGTTCTTGAACTTCCCCGACGAAGGCCACTGGGTCTTGAACAGAGAGAACAGCTTGGTGTGGCATACAGAGATCTTCAAGTGGATCAATTATTATTCGGGGCTAAGTAATGCCACCAGTCCTTACTAAGGAGGTGGCCCATAAGGAGAATATATGAATAATGATATGAATTGAGTGAACGTAAAAAAAACAATGCCACTTCTCCTTTCACTGATGATAGTACGTGCATGAGTTTCTTGGTAACCACGTGACACAAAATGCATTTAAATCTAGGTCCTTCGACATGGTCCATATCAGTCGGCTAATGTTTGTTCCTATAAAGGAGGAGAGGTTTGAATATTGATGGATTTGTATTTCTAACAGGTTCGGATTTCTACAAGAAGAGAGCTCTTACTGGCAGTATGCTTGTCTTCAGCACCTTGTCCTGCTTAATTCTGTCCGGCAAACAATACGATCTGAGCTGGCTCGTCCAAGTTTTTCATATGCCTGACAATTATGTTGTTGGTCGTCGTTCAAGTTGTTTCGCTACGATATGACAATGCCAGTAGCTCACACGTAATCATGCTGCCCTTTTGAACCTCTTAGTGACAAGTTCAAGTTCTTTCAACGAGTGAAGAACTCGCCCCTGAAGGCGAGTTGGTGGAACAGAAATAAGGGTTTGTGTAGCTTGTCTTGGTTGCTATGTCGTATAGTAAATTGTGGACTTTCTGAGCCTTAAGTCTAGATATGTCTGGTCTTGGTTGACTTGTTCTGTAGAGGCAGCTCAGCCGAGCGAACCCCTTTGTGGTCATTGGCTTTGATGTGATTAAATTTTGCTTCTCCTTGTTTCTGCCTGTACTCAGTTCAACTTCCTGTCTACGTGCTGACCGGTCGTGATATGTATACACGCAGTTGGACAGCTCTGGTAGACTGTGTTGGAGTGTTTCTGGTGCATAAGGGCAGGACCAAAACAGAGACCAACAACACAGTGCCAAGGGTCGACGGGGAAGAAATGGGTGAGTCGTGTGATCTAGGAGTTAAGCGACGTAAGGCTTCGAAACAACTGAAATATCTCCATGGAGCTGTAAGGAAGTTCTGCGTGTAGTTGTGAGGGTTGCAGAGATAGAAACATAAGATGTGTTCGTCGATACCATGAGGTCCAGATACTTTGCAAATGGTGTTTGGTTGGTTCAATTGCTCGGCGGTTCCAGGGTGGCCACAAATTGACATCTTGGCCCAATTGCTTCAAGTTGAGCGTGATTTCGTGTCATCAGCCATGTCTCCCTCTTGGCTTGTAGATAGGCTCTTCGCTCAATCTTTTTTCTTGCCATCGCTTGCTGTATCGCCAACACTATGATTACAGAGCATGATGTCCAGAGAGGTATCAGAAGACTTTGTGAGAGGATCAAAATTCGGTTCCATGACATACAATGAACCAACCACCAACATGAATCACACTAGAGCTCGGACACCTAGACCAACACTGTAAGTTTCAAACACCTCAATCAATCCTGCACCTAGACACTCTTCCACAACCCAGTCGAACGACAACCCGTTGAGCACCCTCCACTTTTTGGTCTTGGCTGGCAGCACATTGGAAAATTCTCCACGAATCTGCTTTGCTACCGAGACTTGACTGTCATTGTCGACATTGCCATTCCATCTTTCTTTCAATAAGTACATTGGTGCTTGTTTGTGCTTAGATGACTGACGAAGAAGCTCAAGGAGGTGGTTTCGACCAGAATCAAGAAGCTGAAGGTATGCCGCGATACCTGGAACTGAAAGGACATATTCATTGCTGTGATGGCCATAACCTGCATCGGACTTTGACCGACGAGCACCATTCACACCACCAAGGGTCTCAAAGGCTGCTTCTCCACCAACTGCCGCTTGTGAGCCTGACGCTGACCTTGATACTGTTGCAGGGGCAACTATTGATTGAGAAGTTCTGGATGATGAAGATTTGCAGACATCCTGGACTGAGGGAATTGTTAGGAAGCCCGCTTTAGTAAGGACGGCTATGTGAGACCGGGGCATTGAAGATGCTGGCAGGTAATGCGACCTTGGATGCGATTGAAGGGCAGCAAGAAAAGATTGCAGCACATCATCGGTTAGTGCACTCGAACATACGAGCCCCTCATAATCCTTCGTCGAAATTAGGACCTCGCCGAGCCCACTGACCTCATTTCCTCGACCGACCAGTTTAATTCGACGTATTCTGTTTGTCGATAACAGGTTCTGGATGTCTCTTTCAGTTTTCGACAACGATGATCTTAGTGCATGAATATGAGCCAACGAAACAATAGCAGGCAGGTTCTTTTGGAAGTTTAACACCTGGGCGATACGAACGCTGTTCATACCGGCTCGTTCCGGAAGTGCATCAAACATCGATGTTCTTGCATAACTAATGGCTGAAAGCACATCTGTAACGACATCATTCTCGAGAACAGCAACAGTCGTGCCGGGACCTGCGAGATGCTTGTTTTCGTCATCATTACCATCGCCGTCATAACAAAGGCCTGCAGCTAAGGTTTGCGCTCGCTGCAATGTGTTTGTGTGCTTTGTAGAGGCAAACGGTAAAGACGTTGAACGCTGAAGAGGTTTAGGCTTTGTGACTCGAGACGAGCGAGTCCCTGTCAGGTACAGTGGCATATTGTTCGTGACTGGTCCCCGATCATCAAGTATATCAACGCCCAAGTCGAATCCTCAACTCGATGTGTAAGGCGCATATCGTAAAACTAGGCCAGTATCACAGTGATGATACACCAGACGACAACGAGAGAAACAAACATTCTCACAGGAAAAACAGGCAGTCGCCACTTCACTTGTGTGGTCTCTTAGTGGCGCGAGCCTCGTGGAAGCCTATTCCGTGTCACCATGCGCCACCTGGAAGTGTGGCTGGAGACTGACTCTTGGTTCGGCTTGCAAGCGCAGGTAAACTTGCTCAAAGCGCCTCAGCTTCTCTTCAATGTGCCGACAGCTACGCGTTTCAACAACACCATTCACTTCCCTTACGCAAGGCCTATAAGTCGTCACGATATCGCTCCTATTTAACATAAATATCAATACTGACTCGACCTTTGTCCCCTGGGTGCGGGCTATCCTGACCCTCTGTACCCTGCCCAATGCATCTGTTATTGCAAACTATGGAAATGCCAGCCAAAGCAAGTTCCACAGAATATGAAGTCCAATATGCGCCTCACTCAACTTAAATGTGTAGGATGCTCACAGGGAGCATATACAAGAGAGGGACGGCAAAACTGTCAACGGACCTTTCAGCACTTGTTGTGTACTTTCTTGGACAAACTCTTTGAAACAGCTGCAGGTACTCACAGTGTTGTCATTGAGTTTTCTTCTTCCATTTCCCCTATACCAGATAAGACAGTCCTTTGCTCAATCACTTGAGTTTGGTTCACTTGTCGTGAAGTCCGTCTGCAGTGATGTCCCCTTCTTTAGCCTTCATGAAGGAAACAAACACTCGACCGTCGCTTCCATGTCAAAAACCCTTCAACATGGACTGTGCCGAGAGACTTTGCGTCAATGACAACGTTGTTGCCCTGTCTGAGCAATCATTCCATCCTTCAGTACTGCACAATTAACCACTTGCTGTCTATGAACACGGCCTCTGTTGAACGGAGGGCTATGCACTAATTGACTGGACAAGACGGACCATGTCATCTCAAGAACTGCTTTGGCGGAATAGATTATCCATCTACTGCTCCTGGATCTCTTTACCACAATACGAAGGGCTCTAAGTATGAGCCATCAGTTTGAAAGTCCATCAGCATGTGAAATCCACACCTTGCTTGTGTTCAAGACAACCACCTCCCTGTCACCTCTGAATATGTTCACTCCAAGTGAAGCTTCCTCAAGCAAAGGAGTACCTCTACCATTTGGCGTCCACATTCATGGAAGGCACCTCCTATGCAGTTCCCCTTATGTTCTCGCTCACTTCTCCTTCACCCCGCGCCTACAACTTAGTGATATGGGCTTTTGAAGGAAAGTGCATCTCGGTCCGTTTGCCTGAGTCGACCCACTTGCCATTCGAGTGAATAACACATACGCGCCCATATCGCATCCTGCAGAGATTTCCTTCTGTTTCCCTCTACCTCAAGCATCATCCTTCCTTTACATCGTTCAAACGTTCACATAGACCAGCTGAGAATTGTTGTTGAGGCTAGGAGCCAATCTTTCATCATGGCTGTTATTGTTGTCTGTCTTTATCTACCCTACACCTGCGGTTTTACCTCTGCAACAACGCCCTCAGTGCAGACCACCACTCCTAGTAGCGAGACTGACGATCCAGAACCAGAAGCTTTGACTACGACTTCATCTAGATCCTCTAATGGAGCACATGGACGTTCTCAGAGTTTACAACTGAACCCAACTTTCGTACAAAGCACAGCGTCTTTACCAATCCTACTACCTGTACTGATTCCGCAGACACTTGGTGCTACGTCCAACACCGACAGCATTTTCAGACCACACAGCCAAGCTCCGCCATTCAGTATGGCTTTGCCAGATCGAGGCATTGTTCGAAACAAATCCACGACAAGTCTTCAAACTTTATCAGCTCTTGATGCTCAAAGTTCAACATGGGGCAATGTTTCTCACCTAATCCAGCCAAAGTCAATGGCTGTCTCTCCTCCATCTCGAAAGATCGAGGATGTAGCCAAGGACAAGAACACCGAAGAACAAAGCGATGAGACGATTGTAGAAATGCCCGTTCTGCGGAGCAGGAAAACAAGGGAAATGGAGTACACCACAGAAAATTACTCAATCTTACCAACGACACTTGGAAATGCTGGACTGTATGCGGCAATCCATGCTATTGCCAGTCAAGGATACATTCAAGACAAAACTTGGGTTGGAACATTGGGCATGCCCACCGATGCTCTCTCACCAGAAGTGAAGGATCATATTGAAGGGAAGCTATTAACCGAGCGTGACTGTCTGACAGTCTATGTCAACGACACAGATGTGAATGCTCACTACGAGAATTACTGCAAGGTGATCTTGTGGCCTACCTTCCACTCTCAAGTCCCAGCCAAGCCAGAATCCAAAGCATATGAGGAGAATATCTGGTTACACTATGTTGCAGTCAATCAGGCTTTCGCAGACAAGATCATCGACAACTGGAAGCAAGACGACATGATCTGGATTCACGACTATCATCTTCTTCTCGTTCCCGGCTTTGTTCGCAAGCAGATTCCTAATGCTAAGATCGGCCTCTTTCTCCACTCAGCCTTTCCACCATCAGAGATTTTCAAGAACCTACCTTCAAGATACGACTTGCTCGAGGGAATGCTTGGTGCGAACCTTATTGCTTTCCAGACCAAAGACTTTCGCCATCATTTCCTTCAAACTTGTACGCGTGTGCTCAACATTGCCACTGAGGACAACGGTCTCCTGCTGGAAAATGGTCGTTACATTGATGTTGCCACCATACCAATGGGCATTGATGTTGAGTCAATGAATGCTCGACGTAAGCTTCCCGAAGTTCAAGACCGCACACAAGAGCTTTCAGACAGATTCAAGGACAAGATTCTCATTGTTGCTCGGGATAAGCTGGACGGCATTCATGGTCTGAAGCAAAAGCTCAAAGGCTTTGCAGAGTTTCTGGACCGTTATCCTGAGTGGGAATCTAAAGTCGTCCTGATTCAAATTGCCACATCCGCTTCACCAGACGACAAGTTGAAACTGGAGCTCCACAACCTAGTCGAACATATCAATAGAGAATTCGGTGGCGACATCAATTACCAACCCATCCACTACCTCACCCAAGACATTGACTACTCTCAGTACCTGGCACTTCTATCCATTGCTGACTGTATGCTCGTGACGAGCTTGTGTGAAGGAATGAATCTTACGTGCCATGAGTTCATTGTCTGCCAGGATGGTACTGCTGGCGGCAAAGGATATGCTCCGCTAGTGATCAGTCAGTTCATTGGTGCTGCCGATGTCTTTGGAGGTAATGTTTTTCACGTTAATCCTTGGCATCCAGGAGGCATCGCCGATCAACTCAACGAGGCCCTGAAGAAATCAATCGTGGGAAACAACAACAACTGGCGGCAATTATATGCCTTGACTCAGAGACATAGTGCCTTGGCTTGGTACCGAACTTTCATCAGTGGCCTCGAGAAAGCTTGGAAAGAACAATGGACTCGTCATTCTTCCAATGTTCCGCGACTGCAGATCGCTAAGCTTCGCGAGAAGTACCACGGCTGTAAGAAACGTCTGATTATCCTTGATTTCGAAGGCACTCTCACAACCTGGGACTCTCCGAAAGAAAAAGTCATCACTACTCCGAAGCGTGTCATTGACATACTCAGTGACTTGATGGACGATGAGAACAACGTTATCTACGTTACTAGCCAACGCCCACGCAAGGACTTGGATCATATGTTGCGTATGGTCTCCAATATTGGTGTGGTTGCCGAGAGTGGTGCTTTCATCCGTAAATATGGGTCAACAAAATGGACTGCCACCATTGATCTAGACACAACAGAATGGAGGAATGGAATTCTTGCGATGCTCGGAATGGCAAATATTCCAGGCGCCCAAGTCGACGAGATGGAAAGTGGCTTGATGTTCCAGTATGAGGACTCTGGAACACAAGATATCTCGAATGGTCACGCTGGAAACCTTGCAAGCCGTGTCAATGAGATGTGTAAAGATCAGAATGTTGAGGCCCATCCATTCGAGAGGGGGTTGTGTATCCACAATAAGATTATCAAAAAGACTTTGGCAACAAAGATCATAGAGCAAGATTTGACACTGGACAATGGCAAGCTGTCTGTGGACTTCATCTTGGTCGTCGGCGACTCAGAAGACTTGTTCAGATGGTCACACAGTCTCGAAGATCTCATTGAAGCAGAGAGCATTGTGACATGCGTTGTGGGAAAGCGACATACAGATGCAGCCACCGCTTTGGCAAGTATCTCGACAGTTCTGTCTGCTCTGGAAAAGATGCTCAAGGTTGATGCAGTCTAGATAGCTGATGATGACGAGGACGGCGATAAGGCAGAGCAGGCACACAAATCAAGGCGTGGGAAAATGATACAATGGTTGAAAGGACTCAAACATGACTGAGCTTACAGGCCGCATGGGTTTACGAAGCATACCGAGTACGATGAAATGACCATAGATGAGAGGACAAAGCAGTGTCATAAATTCACAAGTCTTCTTCAAAGCTGACTGTTTCTAACATTATTCGTTTTCTGAGACTCTGACATCAAGTGGTGACTAAGTAGGGCTCAACCAAAAGGTGAAAGAATTATTGTCCATCTTTAGTTCCGGTCCACCGTACAACCGATGAGAAAGTGATCCGCCCTAGCCTTTTCAGTTTCCAGAGGGAACTGCGGCTGCGTATGAAGCACGTTGCACTCCCTCTTCTCTTTTGACTCGATCGAACGAGGCAGCCAAGACTTTCTCAGCTACACAAAAGCTAGCGCTCATTGTGTCTGAACGTTGGCAGTGTCTACACTTTTTGTACGGCCATGCTAGTGAGGAGGAAAGGACGCATGACAGGCATGCGATGAATCTCTGTCTGCGAAAGTGAAAAAAGTTGTATTCTAATCTAAATCTGGAACTATTCAACAATAGCCCAGAGCTTCCCCAATCCCTTCCTGGGCACCACTGGCAGCTCCGCGTCCTCGACCTCCTGCAGCCCAGTGAACATGTCGATCTCCTTTGGATCCCAGCACCATTTGTCGCCCCACTTCTTCCACGCGTAGAGTTGGTGTCCTAGATACATCACCACAAAGATCGGGATGCCGACATAGGCCGTCAAGAAATTTGCCGCTGACCAGTTCTCTGGGAAGAACACGGTGAAGCCGTTGATGAGACATAAGAATGTGAAGGCGAAAAGCGCGATCCAGGCGCCGTATGGCTGGATGAAATTGCGCCATGGCGAAGTCACGCCGTGGGCGACGCAGGCCTTGCGGAATCGGAAGAATACTACCATGCAGCAGATCCATGAGATCATGCCCCATGTGTTTGTCAAGTTGACGAACCAGTTGAAGACCACACCGCCAGCGCTCGACACATTAAGGTATGACAGCAGCGTAAAAAGCGAGGATACGCTAACCGCATAGATTGGCACGCCGGATTTCGTGCACTTTTTGAAAATGCTTGGCGCGTTGCCGGAGATGGCCAGGGAGTAGAGGGATCGAGATGACATGTAGAGGAAGGAGTTGCCGGAAGACCACGCGGAGATGAGGATGACGGCGTTGATGATCGAGGGAAGCGTGGAGATGCCGGCGTTGGCGATTGCGACTACGAATGCGGAGGAGCCTGCGCCGGCTCCGCCTGACGAGAGTCGCGGGTCGTTGGAGGGACAGGTAACACCGATTGCGAGAACGGAGAAGACGTAGAAGAACACAAGTCGATAGAAGTAGCGGCGAGCTGCTTTAGGGAGGTTGCGGCGAGGGGATTCCATTTCGCCGCCAGTGACTGGACAATGTTAGTAGGTGAATATGAGAGTGCTCGGTGGTTGGGGCTTACCAATGATAAGTTCTGGTGCGAATGTGAATGGGAAGACGCAACTGACGAGCGTCGACCAGAAGGATATGAACAGGCCGATTCCGCCATCGCGAATGTACGGATTTGCTGCGCCAGGATTTTTCCAGTACCGAAAGCCGAGTCTGTCTCGAGATGGCCCGCCTCCCCAAAAGAGGATAAAGGATAGAATGATGAGTCCGAGCATCATAATCACTTTTGTCCCTGCAAACCAAAATTCTGTCTCACCGTAGAACCGGACAGGTAGAAAGTTGAGGGCAACGATGACGATAATCATGATAGTAATCCAAACGGCGATGTTGACTGAATTTGGCCAGTAGTCGATGACTAGACCAGCGGCTGTGATCTCGTATGGCACAAGGATACCTAGGGCGTACCAATATAGGTAGCCCAAGGCGAAACCAAATGATCTTGATACGTAGCGGTAACCGTAATAGGACATAGACGCGCCGTGAATTGGCATGTACGCCGCTATTTCTGTAATGGCAGTAACGACGCAGAAGACCAGGAAAGTCAAGATGCAGTAACCGGCGAGAATGAAGGCTGGGCCTCCTTTAGCAAGGACTGAACCAGATCCCACGAAGAGCTATTAAAGGTTAGAATGTTGTCCGTTGCCAGAATAATGCAGAGTGACTAACACCTGTGCCAATGGTACCACCCAAAGCAATCATCTGAGCATGTCTGCTCTTCAGGCCACGCTTTGTCTGCTCGTATTTTGGGTCGAGAAGATCGTTGGCCATCATGACCTCATGAACAGACCCCCGATGAACTTGAACGACCTCGGTGGATGCATCGTCGCTGCTCAAATGAGCTTGCTTCTCCATGTCCTTGGCCATGATGGTACTCTTGCTGTCGGTAGTGATGAGTGCTTGTGAATAGGAAAGCTAGAGAAATGCGAGTAGACTCGCGCTGTGTCGCGGTATTTCAAGAACTCAAGACACAGCTCAACATGGTGAAGGCCTAGATGCTCAGTATGAAACTGGCTTTTGATCTCATAACCTTCAGTAACCGTAGGGTCGCACCCAGATGGAAGGGCCTGATAAGGTATTTCATGCAGCATCATCCACTCTTTGCTTCAATGAGCTTAGCTGGGTCGCCATGTGGTGTAGCAAGATGCTCATGTTGGGCTAAACCAAGCGTTGCAAGGGGTCTTGGATGCGAACTAGAGTTTAGTTTTATCAGGCAAGCATACAAGCGGGCATGAGCAACGAGGGAATTTTTGATCCCCAAAAGTTCTCTGGGTGGTGACAGGCCGACGGACAGGAAGGCTTATCTGTGGCGTCTCAGAATCTTGGCTTGATAACACGGATCTTACGATGTAGCATCTTGGCTTAAGGTTATCAAGCAATTAGATCCGAGTGGGACACCTCTTTCGTCTCGGCTTGCATCAAGGTTCAGATTGACGGATCTCAAGACATGGCAAACTCCATAGCGGGATGGATATGTTTGCTATTGTAGGTAGAGATAGTGAAGCAAGCCGTCGATTTGAACAGGAACCCGAACAAATGGCGATGAGGGCATTGTAAACGAGATAAACCTTTTGTTATTTGGCACCCTGAACCAAACAAATGTCATATCGGAAAATTTTGCTGTCTTCACATATCCCATAATCGGTTTGTGAAGCGGAAATGCGTAATATGCTTCACGTTCTGTCAGTCTCGTAGGAGGAAGAAATCGATTGGTGAGCGATGGCTGTGGCGAAGAACAATCAATAGCCGGAACAAAGTAGCGCCATGTCCGGCTGAGTCGTCGCTCATGGGTAAGCCTGGAACTCTTCCACTTCTCTGTGCGCGCGCCAGTCTTATCTGTTGATGAAAAATAGCTTCTACCTGAGAACTTGACTGTTCAATTTTACTCTTGGTCCAATTCACTCTTTTCATCCTCGCACTGCATGTAATTCAAGCCACGCACTTTCTTTTCGACGAGTGAGCTGCAATGTGGGTCTTCTTTGAAACTCAAGAACCGCATGAACACTAACTGAACTCGTACCCACGCGCATATGTCCTTGATATCCTCGTGTTAAATGTCATTCTTATCGGATATAACCGCTAAGTTGTTGCTTGTCTGGGAGGACATGTTTCGACAGAGGAGGGGTCGAGATGACCTGAAGTCAGCTTGACTGTTCTCCTACAAGTCTTCAGGTAATTGACACGGTGGGACACATGTAGTTCGGATTCACTGGGTAGACATGGACAGCAGATGTGAGTTGAAATGTTTGTGAAGAGCAACAGCGTGCACTAATACATGGAAGTGTCCAGCCTGGGCTATGGTCGATTTGATATATGTGCTTTTGTCTTCGTTCTGAGTCTGCTCGTTGTCATAACTCGATGGACCTACCAATCATACAAACAACTCAGTCACATTCTGGGGCCTAAGCTGTACGCCTTCTCTCGCTTCCGACTTGCTTTTGATGCCTGGCATGCTCGCTCGATTCACTCCATTCGCGCCTTGCACCAGGAATATGGCTCAGTCGTTCGCGTTGGTCCAAATCAGATTTCATTTAATAGCTTGTCGGCCCTCCGTACCATATATGGCGCAGGCAGTTCGTTTGAAAGGACTTCCTTTTACAGGATGTTCGACGCTTACGGAACGCCCAACCTATTCACCTTTTCCTCAGGTGTGGAGCATCGAAACAGGAAGAAGCTGGTGAGCCACATGTACTCGAACCAGCGTCTTCTAGAAGCCCATAGTATCCAGATGGTGAAGAGAAAAGTGCAATCTTACTTGAATATGCTGAAGAATGAGCCCGACCTAGCCAGTGAGATATTCACTAGTCTGCACTATTTTTCTTTTGACGCAATCAGCGAATTCGTCTATGGCGCAGGGTACGGTGGCACAACCGCACTGACAGGACACGAGGCTCATCGAAGATTGATCGATGATATTTTGGATCCAGCTCGTCGACGGCTTGCTTGGTTTGCCATACACTTCCCGGCCTACACAAAGTGGGTGACAACCAGGACTGGTATATCAGAAAGGTTACTGGATGTGTTAGGTCTGCTGCCAATGAAGAAGCCTTACACATACTCAGGCATTCGAGGTCATGCGCTTCGGGCTTTTTATCATTTCAAAACCGCGATAGATAGTGGCAAGGCAATAGCAAATGATACCTCAGTCATCGGGCGCTTGTTCCAGGTGCGCGAGAAGCAAGGGTTGAGTGACATGGATATCGCATCAGAATGTGCAGATCATCTTCTGGCTGGCATCGATACCACAGCAGACTCTCTAATGTTTCTGATATGGGCTCTTTCACTTCCACAGCATAAGTCCTATCAAGAACGAATCCGAAAAGAGTTATCGGATGTGCCAGTTGATGAGGAAGGTTGGCCTGAAACAAGATATCTCGCTCGTTTGCCGTGGTTGAACGCTGTTTTGCGAGAGTCCCTCAGACTTTATACTCCTTTACCAGCTTTCGAGCCGCGCAGCGCATCAACAGACACGGTCATTGATGGCTTCAAGATTCCAGCAAGGACCATTGTTGGCATGTCGCCTTATTGTATGCACCGGGAGGAGTCGGTGTTTCCGGAGCCACTGGTGTTCAAGCCTGAACGCTGGCTAGATAGTGACAGCTTGTCACTACATGAATCTGCATTACAAAACAAATGGTTCTGGGCGTTCTCGAGTGGCGCTCGAATGTGCATTGGTATGCATTTGGCCAACGTAGAAATGCTGACCCTTGTAGCTGCTGTGTATCGTCAGTACAGCACTTCTGCACGACAACCCGATGTTACACCTGGTATCACAAGCAGGTATGAGATATTCTGTGACGAGACGATGAATCAGGTTAAAGAGCACGAATGCTGGATTGACTTTATCGAGCTCGGGTAATGGACAATGACTGTGCTCGGAATTGAGAAAATCCCTTTCGATAACTAAACTCAGATGCAAGAATGACTGGGAGGTTGAGTTGTGGTTCTTGAACCCCCGGTATGCCTGGCTCATATGCAAATTCTTATGCAGGTGCCCGCAGATTTGTCGACTCGATAAATAGTCGAACGGTATTGTCACTTTTAGTGTCATGAGCAACATCACACTAATCTCGGTCTTCATACTTTCACTTCTGTCTTTGTCAGGCACAAGGTGTGGTGGACATGCGCCCAGGACGCCTGCAGAGAACGTCGAATTTTGTGAAGCATTCAATTGTGTGAGTAACGGTAAGCACTCTAGGTTTCACTGCACAGCGGTTCATCCATCAGGGTCAACAATGACACAGCCTCTTGTAACCGTCATTTTCCGTATGGTGCATCAGAATGACTGATAGCTGATAGGTTGCAAGAAAATTTGGACATACAGTGAATGTAGCTTCTCTTTCTACCATACGAGGCCCTGCGATCTGGATTAGTTTTCTATTGAAGACTAGTTCGAGATTGTTGTGTGACGATTGAGTAGTTCCCGCAACCTTCACTATCAAGCATAACCACCAACAAACCTAGTCTTTTATCTTTACGCACACCAATTCATCCACTCATTGCGTCAATTGTGACGAGTCACAGCGCTCCTGGGGACAGACACCAATACGGCTTCAAAGACTGTCTTTTACACGAGGTCTTTGCAAGTCCTTCTAGAGCTGGTCTGTGATGCATGTATCTTGAAGGAATAATAAACTATCATGTCAATCTATGCAGACATCGGGGACAATGGTGAAGGCCTCGTTTGGGGCAGTGAAGTCAAGATCGAGATCGTTTCTCAACTTTCGAAGCGCACTTCCATCGACAGTTCGACCTCATCACCTCGGACGAGCATTGACCCTGACTGTTTTTCGAAACTTGCAGACAATAGGTACTACAGCGTTCAGAGATTGCCCCAGCTCCGAGTTGACACAGCGCACTCCGTGGAAAGTGATGCTGATGATGAAGGATCTCTTCACCTTCGGTCACCTCTTCCGGACGAAAACCTTACATCACTAGTCGACGTGCGAGGTCGACCCGGAAGCCGCACCAAACAACTACGAAGGCGAGGTATGGATCTTTCACGGGACGAATTACGAATCTCTTCGAGGTGGAGCAGCCGTGAAAAGAGGAGCATGGAAGACTTCCGCGACGCAATTCGAGAGAAGGTAAACGGTGTGGAAGGCGCGGATGACGCCTGGATCCGATGGACAGAAAAGCGTCATCCGATTCTGCAAGAAGCGAGGATCATAAGAAACCGAGTTTCCCAGAACTTAATACGGAGCGTGAGCAGGGGCAGGAGTCGAAAACCTAGGCGTAGCACCCAAAAGGACTCTCAACGCACGTTTGGCCTTCACAATCATGAGCAGGTGCGACAGGAGGATTTCAGTCTTCAGCCAGTGCGGCAAGAACGACCACAAATGACATTAAGGCAGGTGCAAAGCAACATGTCGATGCCAAAAGGATTATCATTATCTTCGCTAGACAAATTCCCATCTAATACAAGAGTGCCGGCCAACATTGCACCAATTCCCCCTGTCAAATGCGATCATCGCCAGACGTCGTGGCAACGACATCTACATTACGACCTGCAGCCTCGATCTGTGACCAACCGAGAGCTGCATCACAAAAGAGGCCGATATATCCTTCAGCAATCCTCCGACGATAAAGAATATACTGTTGGTAACAAACAAGCTCAACCAAATAACATCCTACCCTCGAATTCCTCCCCAGCCTACAACCACCGCACCTTTTCGAGCACAAGATATCTTCTACAGCCGTCACTCGAATCGTGTCAAGACATCGAAGTCTATCACCGTCTTCCATCTTTTGCAGCGTCAACCGAGGTCAACCGCTCTGGGTTCTGGCCTCCACAGAATGAGAATATAAGCGATACCATCAGCTCGGGTGAACCTGGAACAACCCAGCAAGACGCTGATAATACCACCTCAATTGCATCCTCATCACCTACCTCACGGCAAGCGAGCGACCACTCCGCCACTTGCAATCTAGTACATGCGATTCGAAACGATATCCACAACCACTCCCCCGACGTAAGTCACACAGCTTCTCTCCCACACTCACCCCGCAAGACACAGGCTATTGATCATCGAATTAATGCTGACAAAGCAAATTTCTGGATGTATCAGCGTGGTAGATTGGTGTCTAGCATATCTGTGCCTGACACCTTGGAGCGTTGCGGGTCCAGCCATCAGCATGACGAAGAGGACGACGAGAGCTTCGTACGAGAAATCAGATCGCTCGCTCTACACCCTCTCACTACACGGCTGCCACACGAGAACCTGGTACGACCGAGTATTGGTGTGGGATTGAAGAGCTGGGCCAGCTTCGAGGTACAAGACGCCAAAACTACCGAGTAGTACGGAAGCACTGAGCATAGGTAGTAGGGACGACGTGATTTTGATTAGGGTAGATTGGTAGACACTGATGGTTAGCAGCTCGAAGGCATTGAGCTTACATGCTGCTTTCTCGTTGTTGGAAAAGCTAGGTTTTCCTGCCTGCATCTCCTTTTGCTGATGAAAGCTTTACGAACGAGCCAAAAATTGCATCGCAAGCAGTCTCGATACGCATAGCACATAATGCTTACACTCAAAGTGCCCAGCGTCCACAGTGTTCCAATTGAAGAAAAATTATACAAAATGAGAATATCACCAGACGTGTGTTCACAAAAACTAATCTCACACTCTCTCATTCATTTCTCCTCATCTGCAGCTTCAACCTAGTCAAGTGGTGACCACTCTCCGTTTTCAAATCCAACCTGCTTGCATCTAGCTGGAGGATCAATCTATTTGCATTAGCTTTTCCTTGTTTTAGATCATGGTTTGCATACGCTTACAATAGGGCTCACAATACATTTCGCCTCTGCCCAGCCTTGTTGCTGTGCACCAGGAGGAACAGGTGATGCACTCGGATCAACACCGATATTGGTTCCGTTTCCAGCAAAGCATAACATTTCGAAAGTGTTCGGCTCACCAAAGTCAGGGTCGCAGCACGCGTAAGTGTCGGTTGTCGGTGCAACACTCAGCGTTGGTATGGTAGATGTTGGATTAGTTGACAGAGATAGTGGTGTTGGCCTTGTAGTGTTTAACGATGGCGGTGGAGGAGCAGCCGACATATTGGAGGCTAGATCGGCACCAGCAAGCTTTGTAACCAATGTGGTGGGTTCAGATGGTGAGTAGAGAGCAGGTTTGGCAGTAGGTACAGGTGAAACAAGTGTCAAAGATGTGGTAGTATTAATCAGTTGACATTCGTTGTAGTACAAATCGAGAAATGCATAATTGCGGATCATGCTGCAACTGTAGGAGATTGTGTAGTTCGCTTGAGATGGTTGAGCTGTCACATTATGGCACATGTCTGTTGGCACAGTAGAGACTTGACAGAGGCTCGAGATCCAAGGGCTCTGCTGCGAGCTGACGATAGTGATGTTTGCTGGTAGATTATTTTGGTGTCCATGGATTACTCCACCAATTGAGCAAATGAAGGTGCCGGCAACTAGTAAAAAGCTAAAGGATATCTTTTTGACCAAGATGGGAGACATGCTGCGATCTACTGATGTCCAGGTTTGTTTCAGTAAATCCCTTTTATGCTTTGGACGTAGTAAGGAAGCTATCTTAGCTAACACTGTATCACTTTCAGACCAAGAGGTTTTACTTTGAGCCTCTGCTGCAGTGTTAGTGTCTGCAACCTTTGGAAAAGGCTCGGGAATGATTGAAGACCTGACACTGCGGTAGGAGCTTGTTTCACCTTCTTCCCTTGTAAGATAAGTGCACACATTATGGAAACCGCGTCTGTCACCTTGCTGGGTCAAGGCAAATGCTACGATAAGTTCGTCGAGTCCATAGCCCTTGCCATCGTCAGAAGTTAATTGTCTTGGCACGATGTGATGTAGGTCTCAGTAAAACTGCCCAAAGCGCCCCGAGAAACACATTAAAACATGTGATGCGTTTGCCTTACGAGCTGCTAGTAGTAGAATGGGAAGCTGAGCGACAACTTCATGGTACATTTAACCTCATACTGCTTGTTGCTCAGATGGAAGACCACTTGGGTAGTAGCTTGTGTTGAACCATAAACAAATCAGGATTCTTGTGAGCTCGTCGTTGAACAAACTTAAGGAGCCAATGCGTGAGTGTCACCGAGGAGGCGGCTAGTCTTCAACGGTTCAGGCCATGATGATGTGGCCACTATCATGACGCACTTCATGCTCTGAAATGATTTTTGGTCAAGCTGAAGCAGAAAACCTCATAGTGACACAAGCTGGTGCGACACAAGAGATCATCCGTTAGGCAACCCAGCTGAACTGAGATTTTGAAGCAAATTGAGGAGGATCTGACAAAGCCTGAGGTCATTCTTTTCGAAGCTGCACGAGTTGCACCCAGCAAAAGTGGCAGAGAACTGGTTGAGAACATGTTGAGGTCTGAAGCGATGGCTAAACAACTTCTCCCCTTTGCATCCACCAACTCTGTGCTAGACCTTGTCTTTTGCCTTGTACCTGACGTCTGCTTGAGTTGTGCCCCTTTTTGACAGGATCTCGTCTATCTTTCTTCTTTTCCAGCGGATCTATTCGTGAAATACCAAGTTCAGGCCTCTTTTGACCTGTTCCTGAATAAAGCTGCTCAAGCTGACCTTCCGTGACATGGCAAAAAGCAGGACACCCTTTTGACGCTAATGCAGGAACACGCTATCCCGAACTTAGCCCGTGTGCCAAGACTGCGCTAGTCCTCGATGAAGGAAATTATGTCTTTCAGTATGACTGTACTTAGTAGACAGTTCATTCACCTTCCTTATTACCAACTTGTCTATGCGCTTACTGATAGCAAATCTGGAGGAAAAATCACTTACTGGATTCTTCAGCTTCCTGTGAGCATAACAAAAAGCGAGTTCACTTCTGCACGATCCAGATATCCTACCGCTGAGAAAGCGGTCAGGTTGAAGATCTTTATTCTTTCAAGGACACCGAGCATCATGGATACCAATGGTGTACAAACTGACTCTGCATGGGTTCCCTCGAGTTGGAGGCAGAAACCTGCGAAGCAAGAAGTTATTTATGACGACCAAGAATCCCTAAAAAGAACCATAACGAAGCTGAACTCCCTACCGCCTTTAGTCACCCCTTTCGAGATACAGAAGCTCAAGAACGAGTTACGAGAATGCGCTTTAGGCAATGCGTTCCTGCTGCAAGGTGGTGACTGTGCCGAGCTCTTTGACTACTGCAACCAAAACACAATAGAAGCAAAGGTTAAACTCCTATTGCAGATGTCATTAGTCCTGATCTATGGTGCCCGCAAGAAGGTTGTTCGTGTCGCAAGAATGGCAGGTCAATATGCCAAGCCCAGGTCAAGTCCTATGGAGAAGGTTAACGGGGTTGAGATGGCATCCTTTCGAGGTGACATTCTCAATAGTTATGAACCAGACATCAAAGCACGAATTCCAGACCCGGCACGACTCCTCGAAGCCTACTACCACTCCGCTTCCACACTCAACTACCTTCGCGCTGCTATTGATTCAGGCCTGGCTGATCTTCATGCACCTCTCGATTGGTCTTTGGGCCACGTTCTCGATAAATCCGTCAGAAACGACTATCAGCAAATGGTATTCCGGATAATCGACACTTTGGATATGATGCGCACAATCGGCTTGGATACCGGTGGAAATCTCGAAACTGTGAACCTTTTCACTTCCCACGAGGGTTTACTCCTTGAATATGAACAATCACTCACCCGTCAACTTCGCCAACCCAAGAACACTCCACAGGCACCCGAAAAAACCTCAACGAAGGCTTCAAGTCTTAACGGAATCGGCGCCGCGAACAAATCTGGATATGCTCGTAAGAATTCCATGTCCAATAACGCTCCAGCAGTCACGTCCTACTACAACACCTCCGCGCATTTCCTATGGATTGGTGATCGGACACGTCAACTCACACACGCGCACGTCGAGTATTTCCGAGGAATTGCCAACCCGATTGGCGTGAAGCTCGGTCCCTCTATGCCAGCCGAGGACATTGTTCCACTACTCGATATCCTTAACCCGACCCACGAAATCGGCAAGATAGTCTTGATCACTCGATACGGCGCCGGCAAGATCGCAGACCACCTCCCGGCACACATCCGAGCCGTTCAGAACTCACCTCACAACGGCACGGTTGTTTGGCAATGCGACCCCATGCACGGCAACGGACGAAACGCCACTGTCAAAAAGACTGATTCAGAAGGAGAGACTCTCACGTTCAAGACTCGACGATTCAGTGACATCCTCTCAGAGCTTCAGCAGTGTCTAGCCATTCATAAGGCGTTGAACTCTTACCTCGGCGGCATGCACCTCGAGCTGACCGGCGAAGACGTCACGGAATGCGTCGGAGGCGGCCAGGAGTTGACCGAAGATGATCTGAACCTCAACTACACCACTTTCTGCGACCCGAGGCTAAACGAGAAGCAAGCTCTCGAGCTGGCGTTCCTTGTGGCTGGTTTCTATCGCGAGGGCGCTGCAAATTGAGCAAGATTCAAATCTTAAGCCGGATTGTTGCAGTGAGCTTGACGATATTTAACAAAAAAGAAAATTCATGATGAACAAGGGGCATTTCGGGTTACGACTTTGAGTACATGACAGGCAGGCAGAGCGGGAAATGTTGGTTGAATATCACCAACTACCATGACAAGATGACAGCCTGTGAAGGCGTTCTTTCTTACTATGCATTCATTCAGCGGAAGAAGACTGCCAGCAACGTAATCTTGAGGGTCGATCTCTCGACCACTCAATGCGTACTGGGAGGCTACGGCGACGATAGACAATGACAGTTTTACGATCTTTCACATCTTACATCATTCAAAAGTTTCTTCGAGTTGTAGGTAGATACTTGATCCACCCAAATGTCTACGTCGTAAGCTATGTAGCAGCAGGGTCAAAACAGGCTAAACGCAAAGGGACTCATTCTGAAATGGGAGATTGATTCACAAACAAATGGTACGTATCTAAAATGTCTAGTTTCTCTATCTATGAACGTTGTGCCTCCAGCTCTGCATCCAGAGCTTTCAGGATTGTCCCTTGAAGGTTCTTTACCTCCTCCATGCTAGTCTCAAGGCTAGTCATAAAATATATCACATCTCCCAGAATCCGGCTATGCACACCTCTCCCATGTTTGTCCAGGTCTGACATCAAACGTGCTTGCAACGATACGGCAGCAGTCGAGTTGTATCCTGAAGTGACGGACTCAAGCGTCAAGGCAAGGACAGTGCCTATCGATATGCACGAAGCCACGCGTTGGTGATTCGAAAGGGTGGCCAGAAAATGGGGGTCCCAGAAAGAGAATATGTCATGGACTTGTGAGGAGATAGAGGTGTCAGCTGGCGTCCAGGAGGCTCGGTAACCATCCCATGAACCCATCGAGTCTTGCAGAGGTTGTGATGCACCAGTGATCCCGCTTTCGGATAAGGTTCGCATCTCGTCTAGACTCCTATTTGCAACGGCACAGCCGATAGGATGGGCAGTGTAGCTATGACCATGGAGCAGTGCGTCGGCTTTGCTGTCGCTAATGAAGGTATTGAAGATGCTGTCCGATGCTATAGTCAAAGCGAGAGGTAAGAGGCCGCCAGTCAAGAGCTTAGCGTGGCATGAAATATCGGGCGAGATATCCGCTTCTGGACCTGAAGACGATGCCGCATTCCAGAAGGAGGATGAGCTAGGGCGGCCGAGGCGGTAAAGTCCAGTGAAGACTTCGTCCGCTACTATGGGAAGACCAGACCAGTTTGTTGGGTCTGAATTAGCCCGTGAGATGGCTGCTGATTGATAAGCTGGATTGATGATCTGCGGATTATCACGAATGGTTTTGATGAGTGTGCGCTGGAACAAAGGATCCACAAATATCATGCCTCCTGCACCCATGATCAGAGGCTCGAGAATCAGAGCACCAAATTTCCGCTTTTGGTGGTGAGTCAAGTGAGTCAGGCTGCGCACGATATAGTCTGTGTAGAACACCGCATCATCTTCCCTAGCTTCAAAATTAAAGATTGCATTCAGGGACGGGAAGAGTGTGGTAGAACCAGTCTCACGAGGCATTGTGCCATCGGCTGGAAATTGAACTTGCCATTGGCCCTTAACAAGTTTGACCTCTGGCGGTGAGAACCAGAATCCCCAAGGCTTGTACCAGTCGACCTTCGCATTAAACGGAGATGGTTCAGAACAGTTCATAACACCAATCGTGTCGCCATGATAACTTCCCTTGAGACCTAAGATGCCAATTTCACCATTGTGATCGTCCCAGTTGTAGCGCTTGGCTGTCGCTCGTAACGCCATTTTGACGGCCACCTCCATACCTGTGCTGCCGTTATCTGTGAAGAAGACGCGGGCCAGCCTAGGATTCTGAATTGTAGACAGCAAGTTGTAGCAAAGGTCAATTGCTGGTTCGTGGACAGCATTGGCAAACATGACGTGCCCGTACCTTCCAGCTGCGTGTGATGCGGTCAAAGACAGATTGGGATTGCCATGTCCCAGTCCTTGCGTCCACCAGGAGGCTGAGGCATCGAAGAAAGGTGTCAGAAGTGGTGCTTCTGGTGTCGTAGACTTGAGAGGCTGCAGCCCACTGATTGGTTTTTCTGGTTGATTGGTGACGAAGTCAGTCTCCTGATTGTACGCTTCAAAATGGTCGTTATATGCTGAATCGATCGCTATGACATTTTGCGGCAAGCCGTACTGGCGAAATGGATGCCAAATGACTGATTCTGCATGAGATGGCATAGAGGTTAGTTTCGAGATGCGAGAGAAGTGGTTCTGATGAAGCATGTCCACTATAGACGTCAACACACCACCTGAAGACACTTTCTCGTAGTAGGCTGCTAATTGATCTTGATCCTTCATAGCATCAACATCTCGTTCAGGAGGTACCGGTATGGACAAGGTGGTGATACTATGATGACTGAAGTAATCGCTAAGATACTTTGCATTCCCCCATTTCGGCATGTCAAATAGCAAAACGGACTGCACATCGTAACCACGAAGGCGCAACGACTCGAATGCTGATATTGTCGTGCCGATACCTCCTAGCTTTGCATCACCTATGAGCAGTACTGGCAGCCTTAGGGGCCTGTACAAGTCGGCTTGGACAGTGCCAGATGGTCCAGGAGACAAAACGCCACCAGCAGTCTCAAGTAATGCATAGCGCCCACCTTCCTTATGATGTCTAGTGAGAGTGTCTTTGACTCTGTTCAACAAGGTCCAATCCGCTGTACCCAGCTTGCCAACTCGGCGGTTGACTTCGTAGTTGGGCTCATCGAGACGAGCGGCTAGATGGGGACTAAGAGGCTGGGAATATTGCTTCAAGCATTTCGAAAGAACATCAGGCGCATATTTCGTTATATGTTTGTCATCTGCCTCGCCGTCAGGTCCAGTCGATACTGGCTTGAGGTAAAGTAAGCCATTGGTCGGTGCTCTCTTGGCTAGTGCCTTGCACAGGATGGTTGATACAATGGTTTTGCCGACATCAGTATTTGCACCATAAATTTGCCATGCTTTCATATCCCGCCACAACATCTCTTCACTAGTTCACACGTACGTCGAAGGCCATGAAACAATGTATGGTGTGACGGTAGCGGGAACGCACCATTGCAAAATGTTGAGTTTGAGCTTGCTGGGGCATGACTGCCAAGATGAGAGTGGAATTCAGGCATAAAGGCACCAAGGCACCAAGGCACCAAGGCATGACAATATTGATTTCGAGTCTTGTTGGGCCTCGGCTTTACAAGTGCCCAGTAATCCACTCTATTGAATTGTTCTCAGCCTTGCTGCAGCCTTCCTGCGCTCTTCCGTCCCTTCCTGCACTCAAAGCAGTTTTTATTGTATCTTCCTGCACTTGAGGTAGTCGTCATCTGAAGATATCGGTGAGAGCTTTGTCGCGACGGACGTCTCAGCTCAAGGATCAATTGAGAATGGGAATCTCATTTGGCGAAACTACCCAAATAACTGTTGTGAGGCACTCCAAGCCAGGCCAGCAGCCTGCGGAGGAGCGCAAATCACCACCGCGTCTCGACGTTAGGCTATGGGGCACACAACAGCAACTAGTATGATCGACAAAGTGAGGCTCCGTTTTGAGAGTCTACAAGGACTCCTGCTAACGCCCCTATTGGTCGGTGTTACATTCTCAGTCTTCTCTTCATATTCTTGTCCGCCTTCTTCTTGAACGGGTTAGAGGAGTCTCAACGTAGCTGTTCTTGCTCCTTAACATAGCACAAGAAGGAGAACATCCAGACAACATCTAAACAGAATGTGGCTCGATCGTGGCCTTGACTGGTTATCCAGCTTTTGCCCATTCTCCTAGTATATATGCACGCCAGATCCAAGCCTCCATACACTAAGAGTCGTAACCAACTACAGTATGATGAGAAAGTGTAAGGGATACCACTCCTTTCAGTGCAGAACTGCGCGCAAGGGGTATATGTTACACGGGCAATCTCCTTGCGCGACATTTTAGTCTCAGCTGGTTCAGCAAATAGCGCTGTGCGACCAGCAATATGCCATGTCTCCTTTCATGATGGTCCAGGACCTGTGTATATGTAGGTGTCGTTTTCCACTTCATCTTGGACTTGGATGGGAAGGTCAAGAACATATTCAGCGCAGTTCGCCATTTTAGAAGCCAGCAGACGTTGAAGCGGAGACCCTGCCATTCCCGTTAGAGGCTGTTCTCAGCCTGGTCAATCTACTGATACATATCATTCAGGCCGTGGACAACTTCGTCCGTACGACAAGGAGGCTGCAACCGGCAGGTTCTCGCTCTTCCCACACGGATGCAAGGAAGCAGCATTGGAAGACGGTCTGGTGACGGTGAGCTAACGGAAATGCGAACAGATGATAGTATGGGGTTTGGTGTATAGACCACATTCAAACCCCACCTTCCTTCTCAGATCATTGATGGCTTGGCGAAGCAATCGCAACTGATTGGTAATCCGAAGAGAGCAAGAGCTGATGTTGCAAGATGGAAGTGTCGTGGACAGGGTGGAGTGGGCCATTGATGCATCAGCAGGCAAGACTTGGGGGCTGGGCAAGCCAGGCGTCTCGATGCCCAATTCAAGGTGTGACGCTTAACAGGCTGTGTTAACCTCAGCGGCTGAGTGTCTCACCATACTGTAATTCACCACATTACTGCTTCTTCCTCCTCTTTTGACATTCCCAAGCGTTTCATGTCCAAGGCTCGAGAATGGTTGGCATTTTTTTGTCTTAATGGTGTCCTGTGAGCAGCATGGCTGAACCCCCGGCGGTGGTGGGTCTGGCGGCCTCCATCGCATCGCTGATCGACCTCGTCGCCAAAGTCACCGCGCGCCTGCACGAATTCACTTCCCAGACATCGGAAGTGCCTGACTCATTTCGTGCTCTCTAAACTTGATTACCGCTGCTGAACTCGTCTCAGGCCATTAGCGGTCAGGCACAAGCCGGTCGTCTGTCACAAGATGTGGCCGTTACGCTGCAAGCTGTGGTCAGCAGCACATCCACACAAACCACGACCCTGCAAACATGCCTCGCCCACATCCTCCCGCCCACCGCAGATGGATGCACGTGTTGCTTACGTTCGTCCTCTCTATATCTTGTCCGCTCAATATCTACCATGCCTAAAAAGACAGATCTCTCGAGTCAGGCAGAACCAGATATTTCAACAAGCAGTCAACCATGAATCAGAAAAGGAACAACATTTTCCGTGTTCGGCGAAGGTGGACCTCGTGCATCTCACTTTTGACGAGATGAGAGATCGTGAAGATGATCAACGCAATGAAGACTTCTTGGTGGACTCGTTCCACAGAAATGGTTGCGTTCCTCTGGACCCGATCTTCCATGTCGCTGCGATCATCGAGCATACTGACTTCGAGTTGGCCTTGTCACGCGCCAGCGTGACCTCGGATATGCTCCTGGTCCGGAATGCTGCGCATTTACCCCGGTTGACCTTCCCTCATGGTTTTCAACTCCGTTGCCTATTTGGCCGGCACCGCATTAAAGCGGCAGAGAAGGTGTTGTCGACCGGCAACCGTTGGTGGATTATCAACTTTTATTCGAACGGTACGTCATTCCATGGATGAAGGGCAGCCCTGATACCTGACAGGTTTGAGCCCACAGCCACAAGCCAGCCTCACACGCCAGGGGACGACCGAGAAGCCTCAAAACCAGGGCGAGGTATTTCATCACACCGTCCGTACGAAAGGATATACAGACAAGCATACTAGTCTCTCCTAGGTCAAGAACGTGTTTAATTCACTAACCTGTGCGCGATCCTATAATAAACCCCGTCTCTTAATCAGCGATAGATTTACGACCCATAAATCTACTAAACTCCTCGAGTTCTACTTTCAAAACAATATCACTCCTTGTCGTTTACCTTCTCATACTTCTCATAAACTTCAGCCACTAGATGTGGGCGTTTTTAGGCCGCTCTAGACGGCATATCGGGAGCAGGTCGAGCAGCTATACCGTGGAGGAGCGGGAGTCGTTAGCAAGCAGCACTTTACACTCTTGTATAGTCACGCGCGCAAGGCCGCGTTCACACAGTCTAACATCATGTTTACTTAGAACAAAGGCGGACCTTTCCCTTTTAACGCAGACCGAGTCCTTGTCGGCATCTCGAAACCGCACACCAATCAGATCACAGCACAGGTCGTCCCTACGCCAACTCAGTGCGCTTTATCCGATAAGTTGCAAGCCACTCCTATAACATCAGAGGGCTTTACGTCACTTCGGCGTTTAATCGAAGGTGAGTTTCAGCCTATCAGCGAACTAAGCCAGCATAGGATGCAGAAAGCCTTGAACGCCGCGGAGCGAGCATTAACCGAGAGTACATTGTTGCGAGATCGAAGTAAAGAACTATTTCTACAAAATTGCGAGAAAAGGTTGCGTACATCAATCAAATCGAAAGTCTTTGGAACCGCGCGTGTCATGAGTTACCAAAATATCATCCGAGAAGCGTTCGGCGCAGGACAAGTTGCCGACAGCGGCAACCAGGTCAGGCGCCACGCGCCAAGTCCCAGCCCGGCGTAAACGGAATCTACCAGTCACCGTTCAAGCCCCAAGGAAGCATGGACGGCAGGAGGAGTTAGAGCAAGCCAAGCGTGAAGTTGATGGTTGGGACATGCGCAGCTACTGCCACATCTTTGAACTGTAATATAGAGCAACAACACACTTGGAGTTTTCGAAGGTTCTTCAGGGAGTTCTGCAATCTGGATTTGATGTTGAATACTGGGAAGTCGTCTTTAACATAGTTCTATTAGAAAGGAAATCCGTCCCTGACATGCGTATGTATACATTGACAAGGATGGTCAGATAACAAGCTGTGTTGGGTTCAAAAGCATAACCCTTACCCCATCGCACTGGGATTCGGAAATAACTTGAGATAGAGGATGTCGGCCCCAGCAGGTTTGCTTGGTGTGTACTGTAGAATCCAAGCATCAAGCTCTTACGAGAAGTAAGAGCAGCATGTACCATATGCAAAGTCAAGTCCTTAAGGAAGAGTCCAGCATTCCCATCGGTAGAGTATCATGCCACATATACACACCTTGTGGCAGAGCGCCGGCTCAACCCCAGAGGACAGCGGTAATCTCTCGAGGAAGGATTTGTATCCTGCCAAATTCACGGATAACTGGCTCAATTCCAGGACAGTAGTCATCCGGAGTGGCTGCGATGCTGTCCAATGTTGAACGTGGTGACTTGACTGCTTCTTGAGTGAAGTCGCGAAGTCCCTCTCCTCAATGCTGCAGGACCGAGGTCATGGTTATCAGGCTATTCACCTCTGTCCTTGGGCACGACCCAGTGAACCTCTACTAGCTGTCGCAGGTCAGTTTCACCTTCGCTAGACAGACCCTTCCTCAACGACCACTAAGCGACCACTAAGTGACCACTAAGGAACCACAGTACGGAACACTCCTCAGCTGCTGACGACGAAGCCCTGCCTCGATGTGTATGGGTCTACGACTTCGATAGCTGTCATTACTATCTAGGCCGTAGCCTACGAGCTTAACTGATAGCAAAATCGAACCCCCCACCTACACCACAGTTGCAACGGATGAACAGATCTCCGACCGGATAGAACAAGAAAGTAGGCCGATGATTCTAGTGATGTACCTCACCACGATAATCACATTACCCGACTGAATTGTCTCTGCAGAGATCTGGACACAGGAGAAAATGATATACGCTAGGCAGTATATTCGAAGCTTTACTGTCTCGTGTTGAATCGTGATGTGGGAATTCGAGATCTTGGATCTAATGTGATTTTGGAGTGTCTCTACTCAGTCGACCAGTTCGTCAGTTAAGACATGTGGAAGATGAAGAAAGCGTTCTCCAGGTCCTGTTGTGCAAGTATTATCCTACAATAAGGCGGATATTTCTTATCAATTGTCATCCTATTATCCAGTGACGAATCTAGACTTGGATCATTAGACAGCTTGATATGAGTTTTAATAAGAATATTTTTAATTTGCACTGCTTCCATGATCAATATATATTTCGTAGTAGTGTGTAAGTATTATTACCTGTACTCCCTTGATGGGTAAGGGAAAATAAGTCGCCGTTAGACAGCTCACGGGGCTCAAATGGTGACTTTCCTGAAAGAGCTATATTTCGGGTACAATCCTAAATTTAGCGTAGTAGATACATAACACACGGTCAGACACCCGATTTTGGTCTAAATGTGGTACACAGGGTGTCTTGGCACTGCGGGATGCATGTTACAAATCGATACTGATTACGTGATGACCCTCGTGTCTCCGGAGTCCGGACTTCAAAATGCTCGCAGCAACGCCAACTCGGCTCCGGCCAAGGAAATCCAGCACCGGAGATAAGGGTTGGCAGTTGAATAGGCCTACTGATCAGCAGTCAGTAACCAATAGTTGTAATTATGGTCGGCTTCTTTCCCGGTATTCCAGGTCTCTTTCTAGTCTATGGAAAGCAATACTACCCTACTATGGCCACTGGGTTTCCTCCACACGATACAACAGCTTGTATCCACTTATCTTGCCCTCCTTCATGTCCTTCATGCCATCAAGCACACCAAGTAGACCACCAGGTCTTACTTCACGTGGGTGTTCCATCCATTTGCCCTCACCCCAAAGCTTCTCCAGTAGGGGGAAGAACCTCTTCGCGAACTCCAAATATGTAGGTTGGGCTTCCCAATGCTTTCCCTCAAAGATGTATTCCTCGCCAGTGATACCATAGACGAGAAAGAAAATAGACTTAACGTCAGAACGAGGAGCATCGTACTCTCCTAGTAGGTTCACATAGGTTCCTCCTTTGCTGCTGAGTGCTTCGCCACTAATCTTGGCGGAAGACTCTTTACTGACAGTATCCAGAACTTTCATGAGCTTGTCGTCAGTCGCTTCGCGGATGTCTGCTCCCACAGTAGGAGAGTTCTAGACTTGATTAGCAACCTTTATAATTGATCAAGGTCACAAGGCCTAGAGGAAACATAATCATACATAGTCAAATACCATATCGGCGCCACGACCCTTGACAAGTTCAAAATGTTTGGGTGATGCGGTTGTGATAACGGTGTACCCGGCCCTGAATAAATGAGTGTTTAAGATTCGCGCGCGCTACTATCATCAAAACTTACATTTTCGCAAACTGAATTGCGATAGTTCCAGTAGCCGTCGAACCTCCATATATCAAAACAGTCTTATGGTCTTGGCCTGCATCGGAATTTTGGACGGCTTCGAGTCCTGGGAAGGGTATCGACAGAAATTTGAACAATCCAAGACCCATTGTGCCAACGGCACACGGTACAGATGCGGCCGCCTCCCACGATACGTTGTCGGGAACACGTATCACGGTGTCGCCTTTGTTTATAATGAATTTTGCGAATGCTCCCGTTTGTGGTCTAGCGTCATTACCTATTCCATTGAATAAATGTCAGTACTGTCCAGACTAACCAACATATTGTACCCCTAGATACGAAGGTATCGTCGTTTGCATAAACTTGACTTACCTCCATGAGCAAAGCCCGCAACTCTATCACCTCTTTTGAATGGCTTCTCAACTTTTGGCCCAATCTCTTCCACTAGTCCTGCCCAATCACATCCTACTAACGTACCATTGTCACCGGGCGCATCAAGAGTTGTCCAATCGGTGGGGTTTACAGCAACTGCAACCACACGAATAAGTAGATAGTCATCAGGTACTGTTGGGATAGGTATGCGCTCTAAAGCTGCCACACCGGTGGCTTTGCGAATCAGTCCGTAATTCGTTTCACAGATAGCCATAGCGCGTGCTTTATTTAAGGTGAGGTTCAAGTGAGTAATTGGTTTAGACCCGATTGTCGGGAGAAGCGATGTAAAGGTGAATGAAGTGCTTAAAAAGGAGTGAAAGTCAGGTCCTTAGGTCGTGATTACTCAGGTCCTTGGGTTGTGATTACTTAGGTTGCCCGGAGCCGAAGTCGATCGCCGAGCGGGCTAGTTATATAACCGCGGAAATTAAAGAGGTTAAGTTACTTGCCTTATACCACTAGACTCTACGAGCTTATCTAGTCCTTATTCGGGCTAGCCTCGAGCTACGCTCGACGGTACTAAAGGCCTCTACTAGTCCCGGTGTCATGGATTAAGACCGCTGTGCGGGCGTGGGTGATGTCGAGGTGAGTCGAAGGTGAGGGAAGGGTGAGGCTAGCGTAAAAGCGGCGGGACAAGGCTGAGCGGGCGGGTGAGTGCGATGCGCAATTTACTCACCTTAAGTCGCCAAGACAGACAAAATGGAAGCATTTTCATTGCGTGATCGGTCGAGCTTACCAGTCACCACAACACACGTCAAGGGCCATCGTTTATGGTCGCTTCAAAGTAGATCACCTCAAGAAGCTAGACGGAGGTGCACGATGGCTTGACT